>CM034360.1:120958985-121000548 GCA_019925275.1 Mytilus edulis | reverse complement strand
TTTATATATGTTTTTCAATTATAAACACTACATTACTGTTTTGATAAGTTATCCTGTGTGTATGTTTTGATAAGTGATCCTGTGTGTATGTTTTGATAAGTGATCCTGTGTGTATGTTTTGATAAGTGATCCTGTGTGTATGTTTTTCATTGATATCAATTAAAAAGGTGATTAGTTGAAGTCTGCAAAACACATTTTCAATCCAGCTTCATGAGCATAACCCAACTTAGAAACCTCGTCACTTGAGGTCTTTTTTCTTGTCCTTTGAGGAATGTGGTTGTGATATCTTGTTTAATTTATTTTTCCTTTTTTCTAAGAGGCATTTAGAGTATTGTATAAGCACATGCACCTATATATCAATTTACGATGAGGTTTCAGCATAATGAGTTGCCTTTTCACATTTGATATTGTAACAAATAAAAATTGTAATAAAACAATAGCCAGTTTAAAAATCTATTTGTAATTTTGTTTTAATATACCATATTTTTACCGTATGTTCAACCAGTTTAAATAAAAATGTTTAAGGGACCTGCCTTTCTTGTCTATATATAAACACTATGCATTCGATTTTTTTAATTGGTTGGGGCAGTCTTGTGTAACCATGGGACACATACGAATACTAGTAAACAAACACCTACCAAAGAACTGACCCTGCTGATCTGTTTTCATTCTATCCTATATTCTTATAAATACTGGTGGCTTTATTTAAAACATCAACTTCATTCCCAGTAAAGCAAAAAAACAAGACCTGCATCGAAAATCAAACACTTGCTCCAAATTGTAAATTTGGGGTTGCATATGCTTCATCAAAACAGATTCAAGGATTGAATAACAATAGTCTATAAATAAAGGCAACAGTAGTATACCGATGTTCAAACTCATAAATCCATGGACAAAAAACAAAATCGGGGTAACAAACTAAAACTGAGGGAAACGCATTAAATATAACAACGACACAACACTACAATGTAACACACACAGAAACGGACCAAGCAACAGACAAAATCCCACGAGAATAACAAATATAACATCAAAACCAAATACATGAATTTGGGATAGACAAGTACCGTGACACGTCTTATCGCAATATAACTAAGAATAATAAGCCAACACAAAGAAAGATTTCAAATACCATTCCTAAACGTTTATGCTTTATAAATATCATGATGATGTCATATGATATATTTAGCATTGGGATACATATTTCCACAAATAATAAAGTTTATTATTTTAATATTACAAATTTTCAATATCATGGTCTATACAAAAGATCTTCAGCGATACGTTCGGTCGTTTCAGAATAGTTATTTCTTGACATTCATACCAAGTTTTCTTATTTTCAATTGGTCACTTTAATATTCTGTTGAATCAAGTATGCGTGGTTCGAAATGGGAAGTTCATTTCATGTAGAAAAAAATATGTATTGCTTACAAAGAATAATTTTCATGTCACTGCATATGTTGGCTTATGTTATGACGCCATATAAGATGTCAATATTCAACTTCGTAACTGATTTGGCCTTCAAACCATTTAATTTTAGTGTCATAGTTGAGTGTATGTATGTAGATGAAAAGTGCTTCTGGTGTATTTTAATATAACCTTGTTATAAAGAATTCAGGCCAAAACAGATTTCTCGTTGACAATTTGGCGTTATATGCATCGTGTAGCAACAATCTACCATTTTTCGTTCATGATAAATAATTTAATGCAAATTCTCAGCTGATATATTTTTTGTCTTTACAGACACGAAAGACGCCATTTTTATTTTAAGCCACTACCTAAAGAGGCACTCAATCATACAGACGCGGATCCAGAGGGGGGGGGGGGGGGGTCGGGGGTTAGAACCCCCCTTTTTTGGCCGATCAATGCATTTGAATGGGAGCATATAGCTGGAACCCCCCTTTACTCTGGGTTGGGACCCCCCCCCTTTTTTTTTAAATGGCTGGATCCGCCCCTGATCATACCTTTTTAAGTATGGTCCTTACGTTTTGCTGTTGTATCTTTTTTTATGTCTGCATTACTGTTTTTATGTTTCGTGTTGTCTTTCCTTTGTTTTGTAAAAGTTAAGTATCACACTGACTCGGCCTTGTATCGACATAGAAGAATTTACATGTTTTGATTTATAATTTACTAAGATTTTAAATTAGTTCTTCTAAAATAGGGACTGAAATATGATAATTTTTATGACGACGTGAGTAGTTTCGTTAGTGAGCAACCATTTAACTACAAATAGTGGAATTGGAGTCATAATTATTTGTTTGATGCTATCAATCAAATATTTTTTTCTTCAAAATTTAACACTATAAGGCATAGGGAAATCAGGATTCAGAATAGGTTTTTGTTATCAGTAAGATCACTATATTTGATTCTATCAAATTGGAGATCAGAATATATATTTGGAAAAAAATACCCCCCCCCCCCCCCCCCGCACCCCAAACTCCCCTTTTTGAAAATAAATGGTCGTTTCCTTAAATGAACTGAACTTACAAAGCGTAGCATGCTGTCCATTGTTTTAATAAAGTTTGCAGATTTTCAGTTCGGCATCTTTAAGAAAATCATTTTTTTTTTCTCTCCGTCCTTTGTGATTTAATAGTAAGCATTTTCGATAATATGTACATTAAATCAAAGTCATTGATAGCAAATAAAAACTGAAAAGTTGCGTTTCCATTTATAGTTTAATAGATCGATTTAAATGCAGTTTTGATCTGTTTCAAAACGATTTCAAAACCAAAGTGTTGGGTAGACAGAGTATATATATTATTATTCTTCGAGACCGAAGTGTTGGGTAGACAGAGTATATATATTATTATTCTTCTAGACCAAAGTGTTGGGTAGACAGAGTATATATATTATTATTCTTCTAGACCAAAGTGTTGGGTAGA
Organism: Mytilus edulis; assembly: GCA_019925275.1. NCBI lineage: Eukaryota > Metazoa > Mollusca > Bivalvia > Mytilida > Mytilidae > Mytilus > Mytilus edulis. The sequence goes on along the minus strand of CM034360.1, from coordinate 120,997,666 downwards.
CAGAGTATATATATTATTATTCTTCTAGACCAAAGTGTTGGGTAGACAGAGTATATATATTATTATTCTTCTAGACCGTTTTCTCTTTTGACCATTAGTATGAATGATAGAACAAACAAACTAATGTGATATGGGATTTGATCATTGTTGAAGGTCGTATTGTGGTCTAGTCTATAGTTGTTAACTTTTACGTCATTTGGTCCCAGCTGGTGTAGAGTTGTCTCATTGGCATATTTTATATTGAATGAATGATATCAAGACCCTCCTTTGAAACTAATTATTTTAATGTAAAATATTGAACAATTCATATTTTGTCACAATGGTCAACATTTACCAAATTTAGTAATGGTCAGCTGTCTGTGTGTGCATCGTTGTTTCTCGAACTCGCATCTAAAAAATATTAATAAAATAAGAATTCTCAGTGCAATATCATCGTTTCATACTAAAATAGTTAAATCGATATGATGTACAGATCTGTAGTTTTACACTGTTTTAAATTGTAATTTCTGTGATCGGATTCATAAACATCTTCAAAACTTTGAAGATTGAATTTTCATTGGCTGATGTAAATATTACCAGGACCTTGGACATATGATCTGTATTCTAATCAGGTTGATATCCGCAGCAGTGGTTTCGTATGATCGCGCTCGCCTCGAGAGCGAAAGATATAAGGCTGCGTCAAAGCAAAAAAACATAAAATTGAGAGCAGAGACTGATCAACTCGGAGTCAGAATATTGTATGCAACAAGGGAGACACGTCTATAAATCGACGAAAGACCGATAACATCATGGCTTAAAGATTGAGAAGAAAAAAAGAAACGTCAGTTTGCTGAATATTATACAGAATATCACAAACAGATCAACATGGACCTCACACGGGTGCTTTTAGATGGTCAGCAGTTTCTGTCAAATTCTTGAAGATTATCTCAAAGCTTATGATACGTCGGATTCGGAGATGAAAAGAAGAAAGGAGAATTGAATTGTGGCTTTGACAAATGGAACCTAATCGTGGTCTTCTGTGACACAAATATTCATTGCTATCGTTTTTGATTGAATTAAGCCTTCCAATTGATATTTTATAGTGTGTTTTTCTATGTTGTGATGTTATACTATTGTTTCAGAAAAGGGAGAAGGTTTGGTACCATTAAAACGTTTAATCCCGCTGCAAATGTTTGCACCTGTCCTAAGTCAGGAATCTGATGAACAGTAGTTGTCGTTTGTTTTTGTAGTTCATACGTGTTTATCGTTTCTCGTTTTAATATAGATTAGACCGTTGGTTTTCCCGTTTGAATGGTTTTGTACACTAGTAATTTTTTGGGGCCCTTTATAGCTTGCTGTTCGGTGTACCTTGGCCTATAATGGTTTACTTTTATAAATTGTTATTTGGATGGAGAGTTGTCTCATTGGCACTCATACCACATCTTCCTATATCTATCAACCAAATCATGATGCTAACAATAGATTTTGCGATTATAAGACTTTTATACTATAAATAGCACCTTTGATTCAATTGAATCCTTGTGAAAGAAAACGTACGGTTATTATATATGATAAGAAATATGAAAGGTCTTCAATGTTGCTTCAAATGATGGGTGCATATACGACGAGACTATCTTTGTCACGTCTTATCATTGGAAATCGAAATAAAATCACATTTTACCTTGATATACATGATTTAGAAATTTATATTATAAAGAAATAATTTTTAGACAACACTGACAATTTTAATTTGCCAGCCATTACTTTCAGTTAATTATTTTAATACAATAAAACAGTTTATACACTCAGACTAGCTTTTCAATGACATAGGTCTAAACAATTCGTAACTCACCACATCTATTAAAACAAGCGTTTCATTTCTTAATAGCGGTCATAAGAAATAGTTTCTTCATGTCATGCTCTATGCTCATTTTTAACATGGGTAGGCATTATATTTGTCAAGATTTTACACTGAGCGTTAGCGAGGTGTAAAATATGGACAAATTTAATGCATACCCATGCTAAAATATTATGTTTGTCCATATTTTACACCTCGCTAACGCTCAGTGTAAAATATTGTCAAATATAGTGCCTACCCATGTTAAAATGAGCATAGAATATGAGATGAAGGAATTATTTCGATTCTCATAGGACAAATATGGTACATGTATTTCTATTGGTCGAAGCGTACGAAAATACCGTAGCAATCTGGCAAAGTATGGCTATTCCCGAATCTTTCACATGAATTATATATGTTCATTACATTTCATATATAATAAGTTTAAAAACTATTTTTAATAATTTAGCAGGTAAAATGCATAATGTTTAAATAACAATATATAATAAAATTTATATAAGTTACTAAAATATATATTTTTTATTTCGATAAAAATCAAAATAACGAGAATGTAAGCAGTCAGTTTGTGCGCATGTGTCAAACATAGTTTGTGCTAATTAGATCAGGGCCTTGTTTACAAAGCGTAATAAGGACTTCAAATTGGAATGGTGGTTTTGATTTATCCATCGTTGCTTATACTGATTTTAATATAAAAACTATAAAACAAAAAAAGGCAAACTGTATATCAAACTTTCAAATAAAGAAAAGAAAAAAATATCATAATCTAATTGACCACTTCTTTATACTTACGAATTGACGTAGGTTGCGCCGTCGGAACCACAAATTGTTTCAAGGTCATTTTCGCACGGGAGGTGACTGAGTTGTAAACAAAAGAAATCAAATACAGCATCAGGGCCTGATATGACGGGACCGGTACCAACCTGTCCACCACCAGGACTTCCGGTAGGGGGAAGAGTTGTCGATGAGCATGACCCAATGTAAGCAACATGGATGTTGTTGTCACCACAGTGGGCTTTTGAGTAGTCGCATCTAAATTTTGAAATAATAGTCTAATAATACTGTAATAGTCATATGTATGCTATACATGCTGTTGATCATGACTGAATGTTGGTCCTTCATTTCTGTATAACTTTTTTTTTTTGGCCCATTATTCTCTATTCTTCGTGTTTAAGCACCTCGTTATTCTCAATTGTTTATGTTTTGGTCCATTTTTTCGATTCTTTATATGTCACGCGCTTTTTTCTCTATTCTGTAAATCCCATCAACCTCTTCATCTTCTCATTTCAAGAACTCAAAACAAATTACACATAACTAAGCCAGTTTTGGCACCCTATTAGTTTTCCGGTTACCATCAAATTATGAAAATTGTGCTTTTTCTTTGAAGGATTTCCCAAGCAGATCTCTTTGTGTTCATACTTATTAATAGAAACATTCTACAATATCTTGTTTCGACAACGTGTAATATAAATAAAGTTTCAGCCTTTTAAGTTCGTGGGTGTCGTTTTTATACTCTCTGATCAGTAGTAAGACGCTTTCGTATAAACCGCACCAGAAACATCCCTTCCCAGTTTAAATATTCGTTTGTATTTGTGTTTCAGGTGAAACAATGCTTAATTATTTAAGTATTATAAACGAGCGAAAGCGAACGAATACATGTGACCTGAAAGATATATATACATATGTATACGAACTTACCGATTTCTGTAAGTTACTCCGTTTGTTCCACATTCAGGATGGTCGCCATAAGTAAAACAGTCTTGTTTCTGTATAGAACGACATCCCCAGCTGGACAAGATACTACCCCAATCCTGTCCATTACAGACTGAAAAGGGAAAATTTCAATATCTTCATCTCAAGTATGACTTGCAATGCAAATATTCAATGATTAATTACACCTTATGTAAGAATCCTAGATTTTGATTGGTTGATAGCCAGTTTATTTTTCACCAATTTGCTGTTATCAAATGAATATCGTTCATTTTTTAACGCCGCCGGGGTATTTGCCAAAAGAATATGCCTTTTTTACCCTCTCTACCGTGGTATTTGCCAAAAAATACTCTTGGATCCTTGGATTAGCAAATCAGAGTTATGTTATGATTGATCAATTGATTGCTTCAATCTGTTTTAGCCCACTTTATAAACAAACAGTTATTTCCTGGCGGCCATGCATAATCTTCTGGTGGAGGAAGCAAAAGGAACCACCAACTTCTACAGGGAAGCTGGCATTTTCTGGTCAATTAGGAATTGATGTGAACGCACCTGCCACGTGCGGGTTTCAAACTGTCAATCTTAGTGTTGACGGGTTAGTGATAGGGTAGACGAACTGTTGTAACCACTAGGCTCCCAAGTCCCCCTTTTACAAAAATGAATTCAAATATTAAAAAATGAAAAGATTATCCGACTCAGACTATCACCAGAGGCAAATATGACACTGAAAGCTATGGGACTCATGTGTGTCGATTTTGTATCGGAATTTTTCAATTGTTTTATTGAAGAATATTTGTAAATAAAATTGAAGTTATTCAAAAATACTTCTGAACAACGAAAAATAACTTGCTATCAATTTGGTGTCAAAAATGAACATTTTTGGTTACGTATTAGAGGCAATAGTTCAAATTCGAAACAAGCATGCACACAAAGTTTAAACAAAACATGACGGAATTTGATGACTGACTGCAAAAGAATCTAGACTCACCGGAAGTACAGTCGACATGTGTCTCCTGTTATGCTTACATTATCAGAAACGCATATATGCGCATGTGTTAAATGTAACGATCGGGAATTATTCACCAATTTACATATCAGTCGTTTATTTTGTATTTCAAATTATTTCTTTGACCTTGAGCTATTACTATGCGAAAAACCTATCATTGATAAATGAGTTAATATAAGACTAATAAAAAAACAGAAAAATGATTATTCTCAAACATGTAAAACGCAAGGAATTTACCATAATGGGTCGATCCAACTTTTGTAAAATTTTCTTTCACAAAAATGCTGTGTTTATGGAAAGCAACCTTTACGGAGACTTAATATACCTTTTTTTACGAATACAAAAAAGGTTATGATTGATGAAAAATTTTAAAACTATTTTTGAAGGAATGTAGCGCATATTGGATAGTATCGGTATTTATTATTGATCGGGAACACTTTTTTAAAGAAACATTTATAGTGTTAACTCCTTGTATCATGTTTCAAAATTATCTAATTTAGTTAACAAACTATAGTTATATGATATAGGTGTTTTCTTTGTAATGCCCCTGATACCGAAAAATTTATAATGAAGGAAAAAGATAAAATGGTTTTTGTCAAGCAATGAGGTATGAAGGCAACCTAAGAAAAACTAACATGAAGAGTTTTGAAATGATGCAAAATATTCAATTCTTTCTATTTAATTTACACACAACCTTGTAAAGAAGAGAGGCGGTATATAATTTACAATAGTGTAAAGCTAAATGCATATTGTTGAACTTACTAGATATATCTCTGTTGGCTAAAGCAGTGCTTCATATAAAGTATACATGTATATCCCAGATCTCTTAATATTCAACATGTTATCGTCCCTCCTTTTATCGGATATGTTCTCGTCCTTTATTTATTTAACATAATTTCGTCCTAGTATACATGTTATATTTATCACTTACAAATCCATCGATTCATCCCTATGTTCATAATTAATGCATACTTACATGACAAACGTTACATAACATTTACAGCAAAATGCATTAAGTGTGTAGGTAAAGGTAATATATTTGACTAGCTTGCTTGTTAGCTGAACCATGATGATAATAAGATAATTAGTTTAACTATACTACCCAGCTTAAGGAATTGTCTAGTCATAAAAACAGAGATATTGGTTATCTGTAGGACTAGTCTACTCTTAAAGGTGGGTAGTATACCTAACCTAATAATGACTTAACGGTTCATCTAGCAAGCAAGCAAACCAAAGATATTACCTTTACCTACATACTCAATGCATTTTGCTGTAATACGAAGGTCAGACGATGATTGTTCTATCAATATCGTGAACATTTAAATAATACGGAAACCATTTTTTTCAATCAGGATAGTTACAACTAGTGTAGGCAATCTCCGTTGTTTTTCTTAATTCAACAAGAATCTTACCAGACAAAATACACGCACAACACACTGCTAAAGCTAATTTCATTGTTGCTACCTTGAAATAAAATTTATTTGTGAATGAACATGGAATTCCACTTATCTTATCTATTACTTTAGAACGTGACTATTTGAGGGTCAAAAGGTCAAAAGTATGATTAACGTAAGTAAGTTCGTTCTAAATTAGTTCCCGTAAATATTATATACAAACAAAATGATCTAGATAGAGGAGAACATTTATAACAAACAAAAATACAATTTGCATACCAAAGGGATCAACCATTTAACTTAAAAAGGGTATGTTTTTTTTTAAGTCGGAACAAAATTTTCGCGAAAATTTTGTTTAAATAGTTTTTCGACGCTATCAATCAATTTTTTTTCTTCAAATTTGAATACTATAAGATGTGTGGAAAATCTGTATTAAGAATATTTTTTTAGGTCATCTGCCTGACCACAATATACATTGTATATTTTTCATTAAATTGGAGATCAGCATATTTTTGAAGGTAAAAGCCATACCCCCGCACTCTTTTCAGCTTAAATAATCGTTCCCTAAAGCTGAATCAAAATACATGTATGGCAAAACCATTACGTTTAAAAAGAAAAGGGGGTTCCAAAGGTGTATTTAAAAAATAGTCGCATAACTCTCAGACAACAATCTTAATAAGGATGGCGTCTGAACTCTTACGAGTTAGTAAAACTAACCTTAGATTTCACAACCGGAAAGCCCTTTGGGGGGGGAGGGGGGGGTCACTTCAATACTTAATTGATAGGAGTGTCACTTGGGTTCTGTTACACTACCCTTTTCATATTTAGATCTTAAAAATGTATACCTTTTCATATATTGCGTAGGTAAAATGTTACCTTTTCCCATATTGTTTGTATTTGAATTCGTTTAGTGTGTTATGTAACAGTGGAATACCAAAGTGCCAAAAGAGAGAAAATTGGTTAATAAAACACAGTCGGGAACACCAAGAAAGATGACTGACGAAGTTTTGTTAACTTTATCATATAGTTCTGATAGTTTTCCTGACCTATTCACATGTTTTTAAGCCTGAAATGTGACCTATTCCACCGGCACGTTCTATCACCTTGATATAGGAAGTGGACATCCCGAGAGAAAACAATCCTTAGAGTTGTGCATGTTTATGTAACACATGTCACAGAAAGTGGTACTTATATAATTATACCAATGTAAGGACAAATGTTCTGTTAGTTAACCGTTCCGTTCTTATCGTTCCCAGTACACTTTTGCTCCTATATTTCATTATTCACTAAGTTAAATTTCTCATTCTGATAGAAAAAACCTGTTATAAATATTTTTTTTAATCCATTGGTCATTTAGTGACATTCAGTGATTTGTGCTTAAAACATTTAATTTAAGGATGTACTAAGGTGAGGTTTTGGAATATCTGATAAATGTTCGGACTCCTTGGTGTTTTTCCATACCATACAGTGTAAAATATTTTGCCCGAGTCAGCCTTTTCCCGCCATATTTTAAATCTCAAATATCTGGAAAATGAGGTCCATGACCTATCACTATTTTTAGCTTATCTTTATCCTTATCTGATGCTCTACAAGCTTAAGATATCAATTTTAATTTCTTAATTTCTTAATTTTTATCAAACCTCACCTAAGTACATCCTTAACATTTACAATTGACAAATTATGCATATGTTAAAAGTATGTTTAAATGAACATATGTTCTTATAGTTTATGACTTTATTTATTATATGTTGAAAAATACATGTAAAGTTTAGATGTTTATGAAGTGTCCTATATTTTGACTTTAGTGGAATCTTAATGATATCTAATCTTTTTTTTTAATAACAGAACTAAGTATTGAATAAATCAGTTTATACATATTTAATCTATAATATGTATTTAACAAATATTTCTTCCTTGAGTATTAGTTATATTTGAGACATTATTAATTATAGATTGATAGTGATTTGTCAATGAACAAGTTATGTATGAAGTCATTAGACGTCGCAGCTGAAATTGTACTATTCTTGTGTAGCAAAGTATTCCGAATTATAATTACTAAAAGATGCCTGCAAAATTTCGGTACAATCGGGCAAGTGTTGAATTAAGAGTGTAGACAAATAATAAGGTGGACACAGTAAGGGGCCTTATTAATATTGTAAAGTCAGTAATAGTTATTAAATTATTTAACAGTGTGATTGAACGTTAACCCCCATTACATAAGTACAAGAAATTATTCCGGTCTTTCCCGGATACATAGAAGTGCATTTGAAATTTTATTTTTTTATCTCTTAATTTTGGTATACATTTTAAAAACGTCGTGCTATAAGCTCTGTTGTCCCCTGGTAATGATTGGTTCCTCGCTTGCATACTTGGATAGATACAAACTCATCATAGATACAAGATGAAAATATATATTTGCGCCAGACGCACGTTTCGTTTACAAAAGACTCATCAGTGACGCTCGATTCATGAAAAATTGAAAAGTCAAAGTACGAAGTTGGAGATCATTGAGGACCAAAAAATGTTGCAAATACAGCTAAGGTAATATATTCCTGAGGTAGAACAGCCTTAGTGTTTCAAAAATTCAAAGTTTTGTAAACAGTTAAGTTATAGTTATGACCATATCAATGATGATTCATGTCAACACAGAAGTGCTGATTACTGATGGTGATACCCTCGGGAATATGCATCTTGGCAGCTTTAAAAAAGAAGACATACATACTAGGTTAAGATATGGTAAAAATACAAAAGGAAGGTATTTAACAAATAATCAAGTTCTAATTTATGATTTGTTTATCTAACATATTGTCAGTTCCTCAATTAAATCATACGGCGAAACCTTCCTGTTTTGTAAGTCGTTCGAGTCTTTTTATCCCTCATCCAGTTAGTATTTATACTAATAGTCTATACAAAGGTGTGTATAAATTTTGTTAAAAATCGCCATGTTGTATTCAAGAGGTACTAATCGTAAGTATTTACTATAATTAAACTCTTCATAGATACCAGGATTCAAATTTATTATTTATGAGACGCGCGTTTCGTCTACAAAAGACTCATCAATGACGCTCGAATAAAAAAATGTTAAAAATGCCAAATAAAGTACGAAGTTGAAGAGCATTTTGGACCAAACATTCATTTAGTTTTGCCAAATACAGGTAAGGTTATCTATTCCTGAGGTAGAAAAGCCTTAGTATTTAAAAAATCAAAGTTTTGTTAACAGTTAATTTACAATTATGAACATATAGTACTTATAATAGAAGCAACACTAGATAAACTTGGTGACAAACAATGGTTGACTATATACTACAAGCTTATAATAGTTAGTAACGAAGATTTCTGTAACAATCGTAGGTATGATTAAAGGCAACATAAGTATACCGCTGTTCAAAACCCATAAATCTATGGACAAAAACAAAATCGGGGTAACAAACTAAAACTGAGGGAAACGCATTAAATATTAGAGGAGAACAAGGACACAACATTAAAATGAACATAATGTCTATAAGTTTCATCTGTTTCTTCCGTTTTTATTTATATAAATAGATGTTGTATAATTGGCAATCAGGCAATTATAAGTAGACAATTTCAGATCTAAATTTCTATTAATTGTAGAGTTTATCAAGATTTTATGCTTTTTCAGGTAATATTTATATAAGTAATATGATCATTAATTTTCCACTATTACATGTATTAGTCTTTGTTGAATTGGCAATTTTTCAAAAAAAGTGCAGAATGGATCTTGTAAGATTATAACGATCACCAGAAGTAAACCATTTAAATGTACACCCTTTTATCCCAATCTCCGTCGCACAGCTCACATCTGTTCCGTACTTACTTCGTATCACTACACTAAAATGTCATTGTATTGTAGTGTACTAAGTATACGGAAAGGAAACAGGGCTGTATGGAGATGCTTTTATCCCTGTTAACGAGTTTAAATAGTGCTTTTAAACACCATGGTATATATCTATGGCTCTGACATTTTTTTCTGTAATGAAATGCAGTGTTAATTTCTTTCAACTGTCAAAATCAAGGAAATATTTTTGTTACCTTCACGTTATCAAGCCCATCATGATAAATATAGTAGGAATCGATTAAATCACAATAAATGATAAACATTCATCCCATTTGCATAAAAATTATAGTTAAAATATGATACAAAAATTGACTCTAAGATGACGAAAACCACGAATTTCCTCTTTGTCATTACTACAAGGTGACTTGTGGTCCATTTTACCTAAGGCTTTATTTCTATTATATTAAATTTTTGGGCAACTTTTACATATCATATAAGAAATTTAATGGTAAATGACTAGTTGAAGTGTACATACTGATTGAACTATCCGTATCAAAGTTTTCTGACTCTATGGAGGTTTCAAAAAGTCCTTACGTAAAACTCAAATGAACGCCGCCATAGAATGGATGCTTATAGTAAAAGTTGTTGTTTGCTTTAAACAATTCATTAAATTTAATTATGGTTTCGTCAGTTTGTTGTTACCGATTTCGTTTTTGTCCTGATTTATGGTTCAAAGCGTGACTACTGTTGCTTTATTTACATCATATTTCTTAAGAATAATTGGGAAAGATTTTCTTGTAAAGCCCAATTATATATATATTTATTTAAAAAGTCAGAAAAATATCCCCCAAAACACCGAGTATGACTTGCTCTGCCTATAGTACTCCTATTCATGGTATAGCTCTATGTCAAGGCAATTTCTGCTAAAATGTTTTTTTTTAGACCTAATCTACTTAGAATGCATCAAGCCTACTTTATTCAAGTGAAATAGAATGACATTTTAAAACATGAGAGTTGTACATATAAGGACAAATATCCATATTTACCTTTCCATTTATATTTTAGGAGTAATACCACCCTTGATTTCTGCTATTGATATTCAATTGTTTTAATTATAATGCGAAGAGCATTTGTCATGTTTATGTTCAACATTATGTCCATGTCATAAAAATTTCAATGTTTTTTACAGCTGAAAAATTGGTTTCGGGCAACGTTCAACAAAACCCTTTACAGTTTCGTGCCAAATACAAAAATGTTGATATTTAATTTCATCTGTCACTTATCTAAAAATATTGTTTTATACCTCAACTAGTTGTGTTTATTTCCTTAATATAGTAACATACATGTAGCTATATTTTATATAATGTCAATTTCATCATGAAACTTTCTCCACAATCAGGGTTCATTAAGGGATGAAAATAAGTTTAACATTTGTGTACGATTTAAAAAGCTATCCATGCATTAGTATAAGTTGCATTATAAAAACAATGTTAGTCAATTTTCTAAAAAATATAAACTTTTGTGTAGTCGGCGCAAAACTGGGTAGAACCTCGCTTTCCCCAATTTCTCAGCCTATATACAAAAAAGTTTATATATTTCTTTCATTGACCTAATATTGTATATATACTGTAGCAAATGAGTTTGACAAGATGACTAACGAATGATTCTTGTACATATTAGTAGATGAAACGTGATGAATTGACATTGATGAATGATTTCCCTGTATATATTTAGTAGATGAAGACTTCCATGAAATTGACATTGCACAAAATGATTTCCCTGCTACTATATTTAGTAGATGAAGACGTTGCATGAAATTGACCTTGCACGAAATGATTTCATTGTTACTATATTTAGTAGATGAAAACGTCACATGAAATTGACCTTGCACGAAATAATTTCCTTGTTACTATATTTAGTAGATGAAGACAACAGGAAGTGTTCTAGCTGAAGTATAAATAACTTTTACAGCTTTAGCTGTCTTCCTCGTCCGTGTTTCCTTCTATAGATAGCTGACTTTTTCTTTGTGTTTTAAAGTTTGTTAAGTTATTTCTTAAGAATTGAAGTAGTGTTACTTATCATATTTATGATTAATAGAGATATTAAAGCTAACATTTAACAAAAACTCGTTGAACAGCACAACTCTTTTGTCGCTCTAAAAATGTAATATATTTGTTAATTATCACGAATAGATACAATTTCAAATTGCTAAGGGTTTATTAATGTTGTTGTTTTTTTTAGTTTGTCGTTTAATTTGTTAATTTCTGCTTTTACGGATTTTTAAAAGGCACGTATCTCCTCTCAGTTTAGGGTTTGCTTTTTTGGTTAGCTACTCGTTTTGTATTAGGCAATTTTATTTCTCAATATCTTGGCCTTGGGTATCACTTAATACACATCTGGTGTGTAGCAATACCGACACTCGTTCATGATATGACAAAATATCTGTTTATGGTAGAGAAAATCTTGGGACAGTTTGACCACTAGTTCATGATAAAAACAGGTCTTTGGCGTAAGGTAGCTCCGTACTCATAGTTTATTAAACATTTCTCAAATAGTCTAAGTCTGCAATGTTTTTTGTGGTTAAGATTTTCGAACTTATCTAAAACATAAAGTAAATTGTCTGAATGACATAATGTCCCTTTGGTATCTTCGTCCCTCTCTTATAATACCTTACAGATAAACATGAATTATCTGTCTTGATTAATGATTTCTTGTGTTTCACTGTTCTCATTGATTATAATGCCAAAAGACTTAAGGTTCATCATAACTAACGGACAAAAAATGTCTGTTTTTCCACCTCAATAACTACTCTGAGTACAAACTTAGCTGTCCAGTTGGAAAAGTTTTAAGGCATGGTATACACCAGATATACAACAGTTATATGAGACAATATCTGGAAAAAGTTTAATTTCCATTTCCGCCTGTCACCGGCAATTATTTTTTTATTCAGGCATCTTTTTGGAATTTTTTAAGTTTTGAGTATATAATGCACGAACTGTACCCAAATAAACATTCTTTTTAATATTTCCTCTAATAAATTATTATGATTTAAATGGTCGACCCCCCCCCCCCCAAAAAAAAAAAATGCCCCCCCCCCTTGTCCCCTGCTTTTTTCTGAAAATTAAATCATTCAAGAATATCAAGATTTAGTAAACAGCCTTCCGATTTTCACAGATCTGATAGATTATATATAAAACTTCACCATTATTGATCTGATTTTGTTATAACTAAAGCATGTAAGAAGATTTTGCATTTATAAAGGTCTTTTAAGTGTTGTCCCCAGGGGTTATTTCCCTCCTGTTACCGCTGAGGTTTTTTTTCACCTGTGGACACGTTTAAAAGACCAAAAATCTATTTCTTGTAATGCAACGTGAAGAGCATCATTTCCTGAAAAAAATAATATGTTAAGGTGAATATCAGCCAGTTTGAAAAAATCTGAACTCCCTAAAGATAAGAATTTTGAGAAAAATAATTTTGCTGTTCTCTCCAGCCTTTTTGTGTACCATCTGAGATATTTTCATTGTCAGTACTATAACAGTACACATGTTTTTATAGTATCGTATCATTTGATATGTAGATGGAAGTAAACTTCTACACAATTCGAGTAAATGAACAAAAAGTACTGCGTAGTTCCTTTCTGTTACGTTCTGTCATGTTACCTGATTAAAAGTAACCGCATAACCATAATAAGTAACAGGAAGGATGTTCAAGACAATTTCACTGATGAATCAAAAAGTTAATCTTCTATATGCCAACCATTTTATTTTATATAAGTTATCATCACCAAATTAAATAAATTTCAAAATAATATATAGTATATTGAATTAAAAAATAGGTTTATTGCTTTTGATAACAGCATAGATCATTTGTACCATTTTTTTTAATTGCATTGTTACAACATTTAAGAATAGTTTGATCCTCAATGTGTGTACTTTGATTTGTGCTATTAAAATACCGGGTCTAAAGACATTTTTGTTTTTTTTTTCTTATTGCCAAAAATAAAAGAGGGACGAAAAATACCAAAGGGACAGGCAAACTCAAAATCTTAAACAAACTGACAACGCCATGGCTAAAAATGAAAAAGACAAACAAACAACAGCACACACGACAAAAAATAGAAAACTAAAGAATAAACAACACGAACCCCACCAAAAAACTAGGGGTGATCTCAGGTGCTCCGGAGGGGTAAGCAGATTCTGCTCCACATGCGGCACCCGTCGTGTTGCTTATGTGATAAAAAAATCCGGTAAATAGTCTAATTCGGTAGGTCAAAGACTTTTTCAGCTTTAATTAGTGCAAAGGTGTAAAAAAAAACAGGACACCTGAACTGCTTTGATACTGTCCACTCAGCTAAACCCTTTTACTCACCTGCAGTTGTTTCGTTACCTATTATCTATGTCAATCCAGAACAATCAATACAATACAAAACAGTTTTTACATAAGAGGGAGTATATCAAAGTTGTTTTCTAACTTAGCTTATGTTTACACCTTTTGCATGAACGAAAAAAAATGCTCATCACAATCCAAACAAGATTTTATGTCTGAAATACAAAATGCATTTAACTTTTAAATATGGATGCCAGGCCTTAAAACATTCCCAACTAAACTGGTAAGTCTGTACTCAGAGTAGTTTTTAGGTGGAAATACAGCCATTTTTGTCCATTTGTTGTGATCAATCTTAAGAATGTTCGCACATGTATCTCTGTTTTAAATAATAAGATCCTTATATTAGTCAAGTACACCTTTCATAAAGCGTCCAACCTGACATAAACAAATATAGATATAGAAGTGTGCCAAATGTTATTTTATCGGATCACAATAAACTGTTTTCTAATAGCAAAAAAATGCAAAACCTTTACCAGTTTCATATATTATTCATTATCTTGTAACTAGCATGTGTAATATTCCTCTTCTCTTACAGAAACCATGAATATGTTGTTGCTGTTATTATTTACCACAATTGTTCACGTTGTAAATTGTCAACGCTGTAAAATCATTTACGGCAGTTTCATAACAGCCGATTGTCGTAAACTTCATTTAAGGCAAATTCCACAAAACCTATCGGAAGACATTGATGTATTGGACCTTGGTGAAAACAGCTTTGTGACAATTTCGAATGAATCGTTCAGCCGTTATAGAAACTTAAAAGTTCTAAAATTAGATACATGCGAAATAGAAAGCGTAGAGGCAGAAGCATTTATTGGTTTGTGGAAGCTTGAAGTCTTATCATTGGCAATAATTCTTTCAATATATCAACCAATGACGGGTTATTTTTTTACGTAACATACCAAACATTATTGATCTTGACTTTAGTTCAAATATGGAATTGGCTGATAAAACGGGACATTTGTTGTATCCAGGAGCGGCATTTCAACACTTGAAAAGACTACAAAACTTGACCATCGATCTCTACGGATATCCCGTTTTCGGACCTGAATTCAAACAGTTACCATAAAATATATCAAGTTCAAGAGCTGTTATCTTAAACATTTAAGAAATGACACATTCAAAAATTTTCCTGCTACTTTGTCAGAAATACATTTATCGAAATGTCTTTCCATCCAAACTTCTAAAATCGAAGTTAATGTATTGCGACCGTTTAGCTCGCTTTCTATTCTTGACTTGTCATGGACTTGTGTTACTTTAACAAAAGGATTGGAATTAATGTATCCACTTATAAACAGAACGATGCATTTGGTAGATCTATCACACATGCTAAATCCAAGAACAAACAAATTTGTTGTACCTCATACCATTATCCTGACAGCGGAAATGATGAAACATTTGAACACTATGTGCGTTCAAATTCTTATCTTAGCTGATAACAACATTGTTGACATTCTTCCTCTGTCATTGTTCGGTTCAAAACATCTGGAATGCCTCGAACATCTCGATTTATCAGGCAATCGTTTCGGGCTTTCTTCTCTAAAATATGAACTCCCGTTTTTTGCTCCTAAACTTTCAAATCTTAGAGTTTTTGATTTTTCATACTTGGCGTTAACATACTTGGATGCAGTTTACATGCCAGCAACAACCAATGCGGATCAATATCACTCGCGATCGCATACGAAAAAGAAAAGGAAACTTGACTATTGTGCAGGTGAAACTTCCGTCAATTTAACTCTTCCATCAAAACTCGAAGTATTGCGTATAACACATGTTTTAGGTGCGCCTCCTTTTCCACAATTAACGCTAAATACCATCACTAGTTTGCGATACTTGGACATGTCTTATTACGATATCAAGTGCTTTCCTGATATCTTTTTGTATAATCGAGACATACGGTTGGAATACTTAGACATATCAGGAATTGACTGTGAACTTTATTTCCAGAAGAAAAACCTACCTTACTTTCCTGTGCTTAAGGAACTGTACATGAGGGATGCACATTTCTATCGCGCTATAGATAAGGACATTAATATATTTAAAAATACTCCCAATTTAGAGCGTTTGGATTTAGATTCTAACTATATGTTTACTTTGCCATCATCATTCATAATGCATTTGGACCATCTTATTCACTTACGACTTTCAGAAAATCGCCTGAGTCATATTCCTACAGCTATAACAGATCTGCCAAGACTTAAAACGCTAAATTTGAAAGGGAACAGAATATTTACTCTCTACCCAGAGTTTACTTCATGGCTTGATGCGCAGCAAGTAAAACTTGGATATTTTTCACTGCAGGTACGGAAAAATGATTTTTCTTGTTCGTGTGAATACAGAAAATTTGTTCGATGGTTGAATAGTACGATGGTACATTTGGACAATAAGACTTACTATTGTCGATTGAGCAATGGTTCTTTAAGTAATACGAACACGGTTTTAATGAATTACCATGTTATATTCAGTAACTGCGATGCTTTCGTCTGGTTACGAGTTGGCGTAATACTTTTAGTCTCTTTTTTTATGGTTCTTCTTCCTACTATAGTAATTTACAATTTCCGATGGAGAATCATATTTTTCTGCTACCGGAAGTTTCGAGGAATTGTGGAGAACAGCTTGAAGTTAAATTATGATTATGACGTATTCATTTCTTACGGATATGATGGATACACATGGGTTCTTGAGACTTTAATGGAGCAACTGGAAACAAAATGGGGTTTCCGAGTATGTGTAGAAGATAAGAATTTCATAAATGGCAGATCGACGTTTGAACAAATAGGTAATGCTATTAACAGAAGTCGTCAAATCATTTTTGTCGTGACATCCGATTTTATGTCTAAACCTTTTGCCGCGTACGAAATAGACCGGACAAAAGAAGCCAGGTCATCACGTTCGCTACAGAATATAATTGTTATTGCCCTTGACATAAACATTGAAGACATACCACAAGAATTACAGTCCCTATGGAGTGATGTAGTTGTTATAGAATGGCCTCGACATTCCAATGATGTAAATTTGGCTTTCGACAATTTGAAAACAAGACTCCTGCTGAATTTTTGAGACACTATTGGTGTTTATGTATATAGATTTAAAAAGACAGAATAAGCAATACTAAATAAATTTTACTATTCATGTGTAAGCAAAAGTCTGTAACAAAATTAAAGTGTTAACATTTTTTTATTTTAACTTCATGAAATTGAAACAGGAAGCAAAATTTTAAAGTTGAATAAAAGAGATAAAAGAGAATAACAAATACTTCTCTAATATTTTTTTTTTATTGAACAAAGTAACTGTATTTTTTATCAGATTGGCTCTAAGTTTATAGTTAAAGTCAAATTGTGGCAGACTCCATCATTCGTTTAAACTGCTTCAATGCTTAAAGATACATAGATATGGGTATCAACAAGTTGTTAACTAAAAATCTACTTTCACTCATATTGATCAAAATTGTCAACAACAGCATGAATAAAAGAAAAATAGGCCTATACGTTACACGAGACAGTAATCCGACAAAACTACAAAAACACGTTTCCGATCAATATTTAATTTAGGTAGACAAATTTTTATACATTTTTTTTACAAAAGCTGTGAGTGTTGATAGACCATCAAATTTTTGTAAAGAATACCAAACTCTCAATATATACTAAAATGCGTTAAATTAAGATACATCAACATTTATTCATTGACGAGGATCCAGGCTTGGTACAAGCTTATGACCATGTGACGGCGTTTAACTTGTTTTTAAGATTAAAATCACATGTTCGCCTTAATATCTTGATCGGCGGACTAATAATAGAGACAGTCATACAAAAACTATACAAAAAAAAATTATTGACGAAAAAGCACATAATTGTTTTTTTTAAAACGGCATATAAAAATTAAACTGTCAATTGTTCTTGAACAATTGAGAGGTTTTCCTTTTTTAATGTAAAGTACATGTTCCAACAGACGTAGAATGTATTGAAAAGGTCAAGGTCAATCTTAAAAAGCTCGAAAACACACTAAAAATCCTTTAAATAAGGTTAAAAAACACTAAATTCGCTATCTGGGACATGACCTTGACCTTTGACCTTTTGACCTTTGTCAAGGTCATTGGTCCCCAATGCCATTACTGAAGACCTTAAGGGTCTAGGACCTTTGGTTATATAGTAAAAGCTGATTTTGTCTTTTCAAAAACCTAAAACAGGGTTATGCCCCTTATAGAAAGGTCAAATCTCTTTGGTCAAAATGTAACAAAGTTGCGCCATAATGACCCAAACATTTTCCACTATTTAAAACTTCTGTAAGTATAATGGTTGCTGAGATTATTCCATAACAAGGTGTAAGGTCAAAGGTCAAGGTCAACATACAAATTTGACCTTGAGATATTTTTCGAAGATACATGAATTGATGATGAATGGTGAAGATCCTAGGTCTCTACGACTTACGGTTTCTGAGTTTTGGTGGTCAACCGACACGGTTAATTTTCAGAGGGGCATAACCCTACCAATGAGTCGTTGAATCTTTTCGATCCAAATGTAACGAAGAACCGGGGTCTGGTCCTGAACAAATTTCACCCTTTGTTTTTTTTCTACTATTATGGTTACGGTGTTGGAACGATAACAAGGTTTATTTTGGTTTCGGAGGGATTACTCCGAACCGACAAAATATTTCGACTAACAGGGTGAGTTCCAGATAGGTATTCATGACACCGATACAAAGTGTGAACATGAAAGCGACACGTCTTACGGTTTAGGCTGCTAACTTCTTCAAAGTTTGGCGGAAGAATAATAATAATAATAATAATAATAATAATAATTAAACTGTCAATTGTTCTTGAACAATTGAGAGGTCTTTCCTTTTTTAATGTAAAATACATGTTCCAACAGACGTAGAATGTATTGAAAAGGTCAAGGTCAACCTTAAAAAGCTCGAAAACACACTAAAAATCCTTTAAATAAGGTTAAAAACACTAAATTCGCTATCTGGGACATGACCTTGACCTTTGACCTTTTGACCTTTGTCAAGGTCATTTGTCCCCAATGCCATTACTGAAGACCTCAAGGGTCTAGGACCTTTGGTTATATAGTAAAAGCTGTTTTTGTCTTTTCAAAAACTTAAAACAGGGGTTATGCCCCTTATAGAAAGGTCAAATCTCTTTGGTCAAAATGTAACAAAGTTGCGCCATAAGGCCCAAACATTTTCCACCATTTAAAACTTCTGTAAGTATAATGGTTTCTGAGATTATCCCATAACAAGGTGTTAGGTCAAAGGTCAAGGTCAACATACAAATTTGACCTTGAGGTATTTTTTAAAGATACATGAAATGATGATGATTGGTGAAGATCCTATGTGTCTACGACTTACGGTTTCTGAGTTTTGGTGGCCAACCGACACCGGTTAATTTTCATAGGGGCATAACCCTACCAATGAGTCGTTGAATCTTTTCGATCCAAATGTAACGAAGAACCGGGGTCTGGTCCTGAACAAATTTCACCCTTCATTTTTTTTCTACCTATTACGGTTACGGTGTTGGAACGATAACAAGGTTTTTGGGTTTCGGAGGGATTACTCCGAACCGACAAAATATTTCGACTCACAGGGTGAGTTCCGGATAGGTATTCATGACACCGATACAAAGTGTGAACATGAAAGCGACACGTTTTACGGTTACGGAGGGAAATTTTGTCAAAGTTTGGCGGAACAAGAAGAATAATAATAATAATCAGAAGAAATACAGTAAGGTCTTTCCCTTTAGTAAAAGGAAAGACCTTAATAAACAGAAGAAATACAGTAAGGTCTTTCCCTTTTGTAAAAGGAAAGACCTTAATAAAACAAAACAACAAGAACTAGTAGCACTATAATAATGATTACAAGTAAAAGAAACATTTTTACTGATTGTAGCAGTAATTGAAAAATAGCACTTCGGTTTTGACATGAATATAAATTATGTGGTCATTTTTATAAATTTCCTGTTTACAAAACTTAAATTTTTTCGAAAAACTAAGGATTTTATTGTCCGAGGAATAGATTACCTTAGCCGTATTTGGTCCAACGTTTTTGAATCCTCAATGCTCTTCAACTTTGTACTTGTTTGGTGCTATAATTATTTTGATATGAGCGTCACTGGCGAGGCTTGTGTAGAAGAAACTCGCGTCTGGCGTATTAAACAGTTACTATAATCCTGGTACTTTTTATAACTATTTACAGTTAATTAAATCATGTGGTCTTACCCACTCATAGTTAATATGATTCATGTGGTGTAGCTATTTTTTTACGCTCTAAGGTGAGTTCGCGTTTAACATCCGACAGTCAAATACAGATTCAACATTTCGGGAAACCTAATTAAACGTACAAATTATTAACACATAGCAAGATTTGATGGAAAAATAAAATAAATTGTAACAATGTCTAGATTAAGATCTGGTAAACGTTCACTTAAAGTTTTGGGTAAAACTTCATCACATTAGCTATACATTATCATCATAAAGGATAATTCACTGATAATAATCTCTGGTTTTGTGTCCTTTGGGTTGCTACATACAGAGTATAATCCTTACTATATCTTATATTAAAAAAAAACGAAAAATCGTTCGTTTTGCATGCAATTTGGTCAGTTCTGTAATATTTTTTCATTACACTGTAAAGTTATTGTTCACTGTGCGAATTTTATCACTAGTTCTAATCACAAAAATCATTACCGCAATTCTACACATCAAATCAACCTAAAATTTGGTAACTATGTTCAGAGGCTCACAGTCAATATAAAACAAACAAAGATTCACAATCATTTTGAAATGTAGTGTCAGTAGAGACGAAATTTAAATTGATAAGTATTGTAGTTGGATGCTTCGTTTTCACCAAATTAGAGGAAAGACGAATTCTTTGAATGGACATTCTTGTGTTATTTTCAATTTTTCCAAGAAAGTTCTAGCCTTTGTCAAAACTGTAATTTTACTATAGGAGTTATTTAAATGAGCAACAAAACACTTAGAAATAAGTAGCAAGACTATTGCAAAACGTGAAAGGCGATAACCATTACAGCTGATTTCCTAATGCTTGCAAAGTAAAACTTTGTTTGGCTTGCTTGCTTTGTTGTATAATTGTTAATACAAGCTTTGCAAATAAGATTGACATCTTTAAACAATATATATATAGGCATTGTTTAACCTAAATATATTATATTTGAATTTAATTGGGTGTTATCCTATGGATTGTACAATATAAAAACCAAGCAAGCAAGCTAAACAAAGTTTTGTTCTACATGCATTAGGAAATTAGCTGTAACTGAATACTATTGAATTTAAGATTTATTTCCAGGACCAGGTCTAGTTATTTTTAAATTGAATTTCGAAACATTCCTTCTTTGCCTTTTCACCTTCTTGGAGTGTGTAATAGCAAATAGGTACTTACAAATACAAATCTTGTCATTTAAGGTGTCAATGTATATTTATTTTCTGTCATTGAATAGTGTAAACTTTCCACTTGCACCATACACCATTGCACATTTAATCATGCATCTTTTCCCATACAACACGCAAGATTTCTCTTGCAAATTTCACATTTTGATTAAAGAAGAGTGGCACTATTGATAATAACCCGCAATGAAGCGAGTTTGGGAGGATTTTTTTTTTCTGTACGTATTTTGGTGGGTTTTTTTTCTAAAAAAGAAAGCAACCAACAATGTGGTGGTGGTATGCCGTAAATACTACACGGACGTTCGGAAGAATGAAATTTTAAATTCATCTACATTCAAGTCCATCCGCTTCCCAGAGAGTCATATAGTAAACAAACATACCACAACCACATCAAAGCTTAAGGCTTCTTCTGAACATTTGAAGGTCCCTACTATGTATTGACTACCTAAACTACACAAAAAACCATTTAGATATTGTTCATCTCGCCCTTAGTAGGTGTTCTACAACTAATCTTTTAGTGCTCTTAACTATTAAAGAGCTTATCATAAACTATTGTAATAAAATATATGAACATAGTGGTATAAACCATTTTTGGAGTGTAAAAAATTCTTCCGATGTTTTAGATAAATTACGTGCTTTTGATGGTCCTTTTGATTTTGTTGACAGTTTTGATTTTTCTACTCTTTACACTACTCTTCCACACTATCTTATTAAACAAAAGTTTTCCTATTTAATTAAATGGTCGTTTGTTAAAGTTGAATGCAAATATATTTGCTGCAACTCATTTGAAGCCTTCTTCTCTAATGAGAAAGGTGAATATGCTAGATATACTTACTGGAGGTGTTATGGGATGATTGAAGCTGTTAATTTTCTCCTTGATACTATTTACGTACGTTTCGGCAACAAAGTTTATCGACAGGTTATAAGTATCCATATGGGCCCTTTTTGTGCCCCTTTAATAGCAGACTTTTTTTGTACTGTTACGAATCACAGTTTATGCCTAAACTCAGTAAAGCCCTGTCGAAATTGCATTTAATTGATAAATTCAACAACACTTACCACTATCTTGATGATATTTTTTCGTTAAATAATCAAGAATTTTCTCAATATACTGCTGAAATTTACCCCAAGGAACTGACTTTAAATAAATCAAATTCATTCGTAATAACTGTCCTTTCCTGGATTTGGATATTTCGATTTTAAACGGGAAACTCCACACTAAAATTTACGACAAAAGAGACGATTTTTCGTTCCCTATTGTTACTTTTCCATTTTTAAACGGTGATGTTCCTTTGGCACCATCTTACGGTGTCTATAGTTCACAATTCGTTCGCTATGTACGTGTCTGTTGTGACGTTATTGATTTTAACGAACGCAATCTATGTATTACTGGTAAATTACTAAACCAAGTATATTGTTACCATAAATTACTTAAAACCTTAACTAAATTTTTCCATAGATATAAAGATTTGGTTTTGAAGTTTGGTTGTAGAAACTTATTTCAAACGGGATAGCAAATCCTCTTTTTTACGGAAATGTTGTTAACCGTGCCCGGAAATTTAGAAATGATCCATGTAAACTTGTCGCTCTTTTAAATTAACCCTATTCTAAAAGGTTATATAACACTGTAATAAGATCATTCAATATTATTTTTATTGGTATAAATATTGATTTTTTTATCAGTAAATTAAAAGTTAACTAAATATTACTAGTATGTTATATGTACATACTCATGGATCTACAATCTGTCGATACCTGTAACTTGGCATTGCACAAGGTCATGTTTTTGTCTGGTCATTTATGACGTCTTTACACTAAATCCATTGGATGTTGGATGCGTACGATTTGATAGTTTAGTCTTAGATGCATGATTTTTTAATTAATTGTTAATGGCTTTGAACTAGGTGCCAGATAACTGCGAGTACTCTCAGATCTGTTCATTGTGTGTTTTTGTGTCGGGATGTATAAGTACCCGGCCACGTCCACTTGTATTTTTGTCCATCTGATGAGTTAAGCCTTTTTCAACTGATGTTTAGTTCGTTAATATGTTGTACTGTTATACCACTGTCCCAGGTTAGGCGGGGATCCCGCTAACATGTTTCATCCCGCCACATTATTTACGTATGTGCCTGTCCGAAGTCAGGAGCCTGTAATTCAGTGGTTGTCGTTTATTTATGTGTTACATATTTGTTTTTCGTTCATTTTTATTTATATAAACAAGGCCGTTAGTTTTCTTTTTTTAATTGTTGCACATTGCCTTATCGGGGCCTTATATAGCTGACTATGCGGTACCGGCTTTGCTTGTTGAAGGCCGTACGGTGACCTATAGTTGTTAATGTCTGTGTCATTTAGGTCTGTTTTGTACAGTTGTCTCATTGGCAATCATACCACATCTTCTTTTTTATATGAAATGTAAAATCCATACAGCATTCCTCATGCGCCAAACACTGTTCCTCATAAAATTGAGAAAGGAAATGGGAAATGTGTCAAAGCGACAACAGCCTGACCATAGAGCAGACGACAGCCGAAGGCCAGCAATGGGTCTTCAATGCAGCGAGAAACCCCCGCACCCGTTGGCGTCAATCAGCTGGCCCCTTAAAAAATATGTTTACCATATTCCCCATACACCATACACATACATTTCTTATCGAGTAGACACCTAAGTTTCCTGTTGTTGACTCCCATTGGGAAAAGGGACATCCCGGACACTTTATCCACAGGTCTGTCATTATGCGATTGTTGAAAAAAACTAGATGTGCCAAAGCGACACGAATGGCCCCGTCCCAAACAGTTGAAAAATCTGCAATTTGAATAACATATGTGGACACAAACATGATGGTAGTCTCACATCTCAAAATCTGGAGGGTATAGAAACAAAGTCTGTATTTTCCACAATATATCAAAGTGCAAAAGCCCGTAATTTCAGCAAACATTAGCGGAGCGGAACGAAACTTACACTTGATCTGTAACTCATCATGGTTAACTCACATACCAAAAATCAGCCCAATATCTGAAGGCGTTTAGACAAAAAGTCCGTATTACTGTGGTTTTCAACAATTTATCAAAGTCCAAAGCCCGTTTTTTCGGCAAAAAATAGCGGAGCGGAACGAAACTTAAACTTGATCTGTAACTCATCATGGTTATCAGACCAATATCTGAAGGCGTTTAGAAAAAAACTCCGTATAATGATTTGTTGCGGATGGATGGAATGACGGAATTACGGAATTACGGAATTTTGGAATTTTGGAATTACGGAATTTCGGAATTACGTAATTACCCAATTACGGAATTTCAAACAAGGATAAAACTATATGGCACCGACAACTTCGAAACACTGAGAAGGCTATAATTGAATTGGTTCCTGGTTTGGGAAATACATAATTTTAAACATTTTTCGAATTCCTGATATTAAATATATCAATTTATAGTCAAATATGTAGAAATTCAAACGGTTCCTGGAACATTCAAATATGTAGAAACTTATTTAAGTCAAACAGTTAGTGGAATGACGTTATAGATGTTGGTCAGCCCATTCTTTGAATGCATTGAATGCATCAGTCTGTAATCCATCGTTCATTCCAAATGATTGAAAAAAAGTTTTGCATTTTTTTCTGTCCAAATCACGTACTAAACATTGGCCGAAAAGCTGTTGTGCCTAAAATTGTAAAAAAAACATTTTCTTTTAAAAACATTTAGTAGTATTTTTTGCCATACAAACTGTATCATGCACCTCTGTCTAAGACAAATTTATGAACGTTTTTCGTCAATTTTATGTGTTTCCTATACAAATTTTCACCTGTTTGAAAGAATTCGATCAGTAATATTTCAGAAAATAAGAGATATAGATATTTTTTTTTTCTTCGATTTTCAGATATTATTCAACGAGGTAAAGTTGTATGCAAAATTTTACAAAAATCTATGACATAGCCCATTTTCTTTACCTTGACCTTAAAACTTGTTCTCGTCCGGAATAAGATCGTTAGATTAACATATGGACGCTAAACATATTGTTTGTGTAATAGAATAATGGGTGCACCGGTGGATTTTTATATTAAACTTTTGTTGAACATGTTTTTCTCTTTTCTTTTTTTTTGAGGGAAGGATTTATATCTTACTTGCTTCAACAAACAAATATTCGATGGCTAATACAGCTGCAATTTTTTTTTTCAAATTTCAACTAAAAAAAAATGCTGATTGAAACAAACAATTCTTTGAAATTGACATCACCAAGATGCTTGATTGTTTTATTGGCCCCATATTCTATTTCATTTAATTTATTGCTACATATGGAGACAAAACGTATTTACTCACATTAGTAATTCCTTTCCGAGCAAGCCTGGTTTTTGTCATTATACCGATTCCTGGCACCTTTTCTACTCCTATACCTTGCATAGACCTGCAAACAAAACTAATATGTTTCGCTGTTGGTGTCACCTCTTCAAAAGACATGTATTGTTTTTGCTTTTTCGTTGCCATTATGAAAATGATGATTAGAAGACGCTGTAATTAAAAAACCAAACATGTGTAAGACCATTGGTCAATGATTATAGCTATGGTCAATACACGTAGACTTGACCAAAACTGTTTTTGCAACACTTGGCCAAAACAGGAAGTTGTTTAAATGACTTCCACCCCCCCCCCCCCCCCCCCGCGATCGGACTGAAAAGCAATTAGGTGTTTGTGGTTGCTGTGGTTTTATAAGTTCAGTGTATTATCAACTTTACTTCTCAACCCGAACTTAATTATGATGTCTGCAGTCGCGTATTTCTGTAAAGGCCGTAATTTGGATTTTATCTAAATATATTTGTGGTCGACAAAATATTTAAACTGATACAGTTTTTTTTAAGTATACCCAGTCAGGAGTCTACTTCGTCAAAATTATCTCCCCATTACGCCAGTTCATTTTCACAATCGTAGAAATGGAAGCCATTGTAGGGATGACGCGCTACCAATATTGCTCTTGGAAACCGATAAATTTATCCACATTGCACCATTACGATCCTTATATGTTAGTTGTATTTTAAAAGACAAATGTATCAACTAGCTAATGAGCATCAGTTAATAATCTTGTCTGCATTGATTCAACTTAAAACTATTGTCTGATCGGTTGTCAGGTGGAATTTTCGAAAATTCATAAACATTTAAAAAAATTCTAATTAAATATTTCGTGGAAGGGCAGACTAGATTTTTTTAGTGTATGAAGACTATAAACCCTAGTAATCACACACAAAAAATTAGAATTTTTCGAAGATATGCATTTTCATCATCCAACTTGAAAGACTGTCGTCAAGTACTTTCAGTAAAAAAATAGCTATTCGAACACACCTTCTCTGTTTTTGTGACTCATTAGATAGGTATTTCACTTGACCCATATATTTCATCTTTTAGTACTGTGATTCTTTTGTGTTATAAAGTCAACCTGTAGCTTTAATATATAAAAATGATAGAATCTGAAGCGAGACGATGTATGAAATATTCTTACTATGTACGATATCAAGACAAATACTCAACTCAAACACGCCCTAACATAAAAAGGTGCATTCGATTTTCTCTTTTTGTTACCCATTTTTGGGAATTTTTTCTTCAGTCACACAATGGAAGGGCAGACACGAAAATTACTGAACTAATAGATTGATATGTTTTCCGTCCGTGGTAATTTTTTCATAAAAATCGGAGGTTATGCATTTTCTTCATCCAACTTGAAAGATACCCATGTCGTCGACTTGATATCTAATTGTTCTGCTTAACTATGTACTAGATAAATTGAAAACTTATGCAAATGGCAGGGCCGTAACTAGCCTCTTTTAATAGTGAGGCAAAATTTATTCGCCGAGCGGAGCGAGGCGAAAAATTTTGGGCGAGGGGTCTGGGTGCCGCTTAAGGCCCCCAGAAGCTCTGAGAAAAATAACGCAAAATCGTGCATTCTGAGCGTTTCCCAGACTCTTTCTTGCATTAATTTTTAGATATTTTTTTCGACAATCAGGTCCCAAAGCAAAAACAAAGATTCATTGTAATTTAAGACTTTTAGGTATTAGAGACAACATTAAAAGACCGATATGTAGGATAAAGCAAAAATCGTAATTCTCATAATTATTAATACCGTATCTGTCTGTTTGTTCTTGTCTTGTATTGTAATTAGACTTTGGAGATTTTTTTATGACTAGATTTAAATATAGTGACATTGCAGTATTATACTTTAAGTACTAGTACTGCTTAAGTCCACATTAGGGACCATCTTCACCTTGTTTTACGATCTTTTACGGTATTAATGATTCTTTAAAAGTATTGTTGAAGACCATCCGGCAACTTTCAAGATGAAGAGCAGAACACAAACTTTGACCATTGATCATTTGTATGTTTTCTATGCATTGCCTTTGTGTGCGATTATGTCCCCATACTCCTTTATTATCTGTTAAAGGTTCTCAACACGACTTAATGCAAGTCAAGTTAACCTTTCAATGTAAATTAAAGGTCATATATGGCAATACCTTTTTTTTCTTCAAATTATTTGATACCGGGAAATATGTGACCTTCCTTTAATTCAAACCATGTCAGCTATCTAGTTTTATTTACAATAAAACAAACTGTTTTGTATTCTTTGATATCAATTCTGAAAACTAAAATGAAACTAGAAACACGAATAACGAAAAACATCCAGGGGATACACCAGATAGTGAAGAGAACGTCTTGCTTCTTGCAAGACACTTTCCGTGAATTTGATATGAAAACAACCTTTTGTTTCATTTTTTTTTTTTTAATTTTTTACATGAGGCATTTGCCTCATTTGCCTCAATGTAGTTACGGCCCTGAAATGGTGTTTTTAAAATAAAACACCTCGTAATTGAGAAGAAAACTGCAATTTTGTTTGTTTCTATTAACTTTTAAAAATTTGGTCACTATAGTAAACAATACAGTAAACATTTATCGCCTTCTCTAACAAAGAGCTTCGATTCTTTTGTTCTATTTCAACCTGGTTTCCGACTGTACCATCCACAATTCATAGCAAGTCTCTTTCGGTCTAAGACTGGTTCCCTGTCCTATATTTGTTTGGCTCTGGCAACAAGAGGGACTCAGATACCCGTATGTTGCAAGGGAAAGTACCAGCCTAGTGCTAGTTTATTTATTACGATCTGAGTTCATTTGATGACATCTATATATAATACTGTTATTTTGCAAGTGCATAAAATGTATATTGTGCGTTACAAAATGGAAAAGTTTATATCAAACCAATACGGAATAATAACCGTGTAGCATTTATATTTAACTTAAGTCCCTCAATCAAACAGAAGTTACTGATAGATTTTAGGCCAATAACGCATATAGTGCTTTAACATTATCAATCAAACACGCATATCCAGGATACATGTATACTAAGGGAACGGAAGAAGTCCATTTTATTTAAGGACAATTTTTGTTTATTACACGTTCATGTGTGTATAGCCTCTTCTTTTTCGACTCGTAATAAACATACATGAAATATTTGCCACTGGACGTTAGACAAACTACAATCAATCAATCTCCTTTTCATGAAAACAAAAAATGCGATGACTTAACACCTGTTCTTTTATATTAAACCGGCCGTCCGCGCTTTTATCGACCAACAAGATTCCTTCTTAATATCTATAAAAACGCTGATATCGAAATACACTGCGTGTAAACATACGTAGGGGTAATTAACTTATATTACAAAAAATGTTTAACTCTTGCATTTATTATGACGCTGCCTAATATTTAAAAAATAATAATTACACAAATTCTAACATATCAACTCCGCCTCATTCTGTTTGTGCCTGCTCAAAGTCAGAATCCTGTAATTCGGTGGTTGTAGGTTGTTTTTTTTATGTATTATGATTGTTTTTGTCCAATATGTTGTACATACATTAGGTCTTTAGTTTTCTCGTTTGCCTTTTATAGTTGACTATGCGGTATGAGTTTTGATAATTGTTGAAAACCGTACTGTGACCTATACTTGTTAATTTCTGTCTGTGTCATATGGTCTCTTGTGGAGAGGTGTCTCATTTGGTCTCTTGTGGAGAGTTGTCTCATTAGCAATCATACCACATCTTCTTATGTTTATATATATATTGTATCGACGAGGAAAGTAATATTACAAATATTGAAGGTCAGAATACAGGACGGTCTGCTGAATACCCTAACTGTTGCCTCGAAAGTTGACAATGAGAGTAGTCTGAAAACTAACTTTCGACAAAATAGATGAACTTCCTTAATGAAGCTTCTGCCATATACGTAGGAGAAATCAAAACTTTTCTCTTTATACTCAGGGGTTTGTTATATAAAGGAGACGCGGTTATCTTCGAGACAACTCATGTTAATTCGTTTATGGGAGATTTTTATATGAAGTTAGGAGGTGTGATTGACAATGAGACAATTATCAAAGTCTATAATATACAATGTACAAGTTACTTTACTTTTACAGCATAAACACGGTTGTCTTTCGGTATTTCGAAAACAACTATCTTGAAAGAATACGTTCCTGTTGTCAATTATTAAGACTTGATCGTGAAAGATCCGGTATGGGGTCATGAAGTTGACCGCATTGAGAGAAAAAAAATCTAAATTTAATCAAACCGTTTCATGGTAGTTTAGCGTGTTTTACCTCAGAAACTTTATAGCTATCATCACCATGTTAAAAATTACTCCTGAAGTCAGACTAAGTTAATTGTAACACCACTGTAAAGGAAGGGTGGGTTGTGCGCTGTAATTTTGTGCATGGTTGTCGTTGGTTCATGACCGTTATATTTCTGTTTTAGATTAAGATGTTAGTTTTCTGAATTGAATTGTTTCGTATTTAACATGTCGGAGACTTTTATAGCCAACTTTATGGTATGGATTTTTCTCTTTGTTGAAGACCGTATGATTGCCTTTGCGTACATCCAATTCATTTAACTCAATCTGAAAGACGAACGCGAAATAAAATTGTCATTTCATGATGAACGAACAATCAAAAATGTCCTGCACGTTGATCGTTTTATCGATTTCACGAAACACGGCGAATAACGAACCTTTTTCACGGCTGCACTTGTGACATGAAATAAAACATCAAAACACGATGCACGAAAATAACCCTTTACTACCCTCATTGAATTCTGAGGAGGCCTGGTATATTTGTTGAAGTCACCCAAGATTATTTATTTCCAACTTAAAATTGGCCGATATCTCCAATATTTACTTTTTTCCATTCCTCTCACAGATCAGGGCCAGAAAACTTATTCCTGTTCGTCAAACAATTGACACAATAACGTCATCCTTTTTGAATGAAATTGATCCCTGAAATTATTTTACTTTTTAATGTGATACCTTGTTTGATAGGATACACATATAACTCCAAACAAATATAACAGTCAAATTGAAGTCTATATAATTTCAGTTCTATAGAAATATGAAAATATAATAGTATAACAATCCCAATGGCAAAATCAATCCGCTTAGCAAAGGGAGGAAACATTTTGTTTTAATTCAATTTTCTTTAAAAGCAAAACAAAATGATATTATTCTGCTCAAATGTGAGGGCAGTAAGTCAAGATCATTTATTCCATAGTAATTTGATTCAGTATATATTTATTTTAATTAACGTTAAACATGTTCAATACTTAAAGGAGGGGGTGGACCTTTATCGGTACTCCGGGGTCGGTTGTTTTTAAGCTCATGATTTCATAAATGATCCTTTCTTGGTCCGATTTTCGGGATGTCGGGATTTATATTTCTTTAGATTCGGGACCTCGGGATTTTAAATTTCAAAGACCAGGATTTCGGGACCCCTCCGACCCCCTTTACAGCTTGCTTTCAAACAGCTGTGGTACTGTGTACATTCAGTATATTCCGATATACACTTAATTGGAGGACAATTTTTGAAACATGTATAGGATTTTCCATACGTTGATACTCTATATCTCTATCCCAAAAATCTGTCCCCTATTCTGGTCCAAATATTTATGACGTCTTGAAAGATATATATATTATATATTTTTAGGCGTCAAATTTAAAGCAAAACAATAAAATATCCTTTCAAGACATCAATATCATAATTATTGGTACTAATTATGACGTCTTGAAACGTTATTATACTTGTTTAGGCGTCAAAGCAAAAAACATAAATAGCCTTTCAAAACGTTAAATAATTATTTGGAATACCCCTATTCAAGATGGTGGCAAATAAGGTCAGTAGTGTCAGTAAGGAGTTAATTAAGGGTTTTGTCTATAATTGTTAAAATTTCTATTTCATTGTGATAAGTTGTTATGATATTCTCAAAACCAATGGATTAGTTCGTTGCTAACTGTGTATTGAAAACCCTTTTCTTTTAAAAAATGCTCCAATTTTCGAAATATAATACTGCAAAATGTTAACTTTACCTGTCCAGACGCACCAACAATCTTTGAACAGCGTTGCATTTGAGACTGTTTTGATTGGACAATGGAATTAGGGTTGTTCCGTTGTTATTCTAAAAATAAACGCTTTGCAAATTTTCGGGAAATGGTTTATTTTCAAAAAATGTCATTTTATTTTAGAATTGAAATGTCGATATAGTTTGTAACACAACGGGACCCGTTGAAAAATTACAACAGGTTAAATGTCTTAAATCTTAGGCTCTCACAGCAGGTTCAGTTGGTTTTAGTCATTACATATTATGATATTTGAGATAGGGGAAAAAGGGGGGGAGGGGTGAATTTTGAAAAAAGAATAACTTGACCTGGACAGAAGAGAAAATTAATGACTTGGCACAAGATAGGAGGGAAATTGATATCTCGCAACATAAATAATAAGGATAGCTGGAGGATACAAATGACACTGAGAAGTGATCTCGCCCTTTATTTCATGAAAACTTGGCACTAGCTAGTACTGTAAATATGTACGAAAGTGAGAAATAAAGGCTGCTGACAAATAGGCATGCATAGTTAGGCAGCAACCATTTGATTTTCTGGGGGGGGCTATGTTTTTTTTTTGTACAAACTATCTATTTTATTCACGACAAGTCGAAAACAATTTTTTTCTTTCAATTTTAGCATTACATATAGTGGCAGCTGAGGGTGAAACAAACAATTTTTTTTTCCTCAGAATCAAAAACAAATTATTTTTTTCTCCAAAAACTGGAAACAAACCTTTTTTTTCCAAAAAAAACCATAGCCCCCCCCCCCCAGAAAATCAAATGGTTGCTGCCTTATGAATGAAAATAAACGATCAATCCAGATAAACTCCTCCTTTGGATTATGTGTAGATGTATTTTTTAAGTTTGTACTTTGATACTACATTCTATATGATCTTCTAAGCGTTTTCGTTCACAGTTGAATTTTTGAGCCAAAATTTTTTCATGTGATAAATGTTCCAGTGAAACTAATATCACATGAAATATGTTCTGCATGGGAGAACTTTTTTCACAGATGATTTCTATATATTTTGATCCATTAATTGCTGTAAAATAACTTCCACACTTTACCTGGTGAAATAAGTACCGGTTTGGTGAAATTTGCTCCTTACCTGATGAAATAAGTTCTGGGTTTGTGAGATTTGTTCCTCACCTGGTGAAAAAAGTTCTTTGTCTGTGAAATATGTTCCACTGGTTAAACAAGTTATCTTATAAATTGAGCATTTGTCATCAGTAAATTTATCATTTAATTACACCTTATATAAGAAAGCAAGATTTTGATTGGTTGATAGCCAGTGTATTTTTCGCATATTCTAATATTTTTTCCTCATTTCAAACGAATTTGCCTGTTTTTCACCACTGCCGGTGAATTTGCCTCAAATACCATGGTATTTGCCATTTTGGATATTCCTTTTTTACCCTCGCGAGCAGCTTCCCGCCAAAAGATTTCGGATATGACGTTACATAATGAAAGCGAGCTAACGCGTATTAGAACATGTATATTCCCGCGGTTCTATGATAATATCCACTTATACCCTAAATTATGCATAAACATGTTTATGAATTGCAGCATGATAGTATTTATCTACACATGTACAGAGACTTTCAATCCAAATCTATTCGGTGTAAATAAACAGATATATCATATTATGGAGGGGTATTTGCGAAAAATACCAGTCTTGGGACAGAAATTTCACAGTCCCTTGACTGGTATTTTTGGCGGCTCGGGAAATTTCACAGTCCCTTGACTGGTATTTTTCGCAAATACCCCTCCATAACATGATATATCTGTTCAGAAGTGCATTGTAAAAAAAAATATAAAAATAGAAATCTTTTTTAATGTATTGAATTTTTCGCTAAAAACAAATGTTAAGATTAGACTGATACCCGTCCGGTATTTAACCAGTTTGACAATGTCCTTTTTTTCATTTTCTTTTACAAATCCTTGTACATGTAACGTAACGGTACCCAAATTGCACAGAGTACCCAAATTGCACCTATTTAGCAAAAGTAGCAGCGAAAATCTTACAAGATTTCATAGAGACTAAACAATTTGTATTTTTATGATTTGATACTAAGCACATCTTTCAACATAGGTAAAACTATTTAAATATGCACAAAACGTTCACAGTATTTATCAACAGATGAAGTATTTACTGAAAAATGTACTGAAACGTCGCCATGCGACGTCATCAAAACGTCATCTTTTTAAAATGAGCAAATACAATATTTTACAAGTATCCATTTAAAAAATAATGAAGAGTAAGCATGGACTAATATCCAATTGTTCAAAATATTTGAAGAAATTAAACAAAAGCTCTGTTATTAAACTTTTGACGATGTGAATTTAGGCATGGATGCAATTTGGGTACTCCTCATTTCAGAATCATTGATGGTTTGGAGGTCAGTTTAGACCAATTTTTCTATGATTCCATATGGAATAAAAATCAAATTGGTGTACCTTTATAATAAAGAAGGATACGGCTACAAAATAAACACAGAATGGACATTTTTGTCTTTATCATAAAAAAATGTAGATGAAAAAACTGTCAAAATAGGTGCAATTTGGGTACCGTTACGTTATATTCCACAGGTATACTTCAAGTATTTTAGAGAGAAGATCGTGTGAGGATCACGTCGCGAAACAACCGTCTTTGGAAAGTCTTAATGCGCTCTAATATTCTATAGACCATATATTCGAGTTCGGTGTAATTTCGTCAAGTTTAGTGAACATTATTCGTGCGTTTTATTGATTTTGACTCCCTTCTTTCCCTCTATCCCCGACCTCCCTGTAAATTAAATGGTCGTCCCCTTAAACTAAAGGAAAGGTTTTGCTTTTTTCTTCTTAGTATCTTCTATTTCAGTGCATCCCTACGCGACTATTTTTAATTTTTTTTTTTAGAAAAATAAAGGATTTCACTCGAAAATAGTTTTAAACTCCTTTTAAAAGTTCAGTAGAAATAGGCAAACGCCACGCACAATTTAATCTGTTTAAACAAAATTGCACCTTTTTTTTAATCCCACCTTGATATCTCAAAATATGTCACATCTTATGACATTCTGCATTTTATAAAAAAAGCAAATTTTGTTCATTTGAAAACAAAAATTGACAATATATTGACGTATATGTACACATGTATTATGGTTTGGTGTATGTAGATTTAATTGGTCGGTACTTCAGGAACAGTTGGAGTGTACGTCAAGTAGACACAGTTTGTCAAAAGTTTATATAATGGTAACATATCTAATTAATTCAGAAATCTAAAAATATAAGAGTTAATTACTGTGTTTTTGAGAATATAAACACAAAATTGAAGCAACTGATGATCCCATCTTGAGCAAGATTCATCGCTTGCACGCGTCATGGAAAATACAATATCAATACGCTTTGGTATAAATAAAAAAAAACATTGAATTCAATGAACAGCAACAACCCCGTTCAAACTAAAATTGAAAATGGAAGTTGGGTATTTGTCAAAGAGACAAGAAATAGTCGAAGGCCATCACAAGTTCTTCCACGCAGCGGGAAAATCCCGCAGCCGCGGATTGGGGATTCAGTTGGCCCCTACACAAAAATGTGTACTACCAAGTTTAGTGAAAATGGACGTAATGTGTACTACCAAGTTTAGTGAAAATGGACGTTTTACTTAACTCCAAAACGTATAAATTAACAAAAATGAAATCAAACATCAAGACTTACCAAGGCCGGAGGCGGCTCCTGACTTGAGACACGCGCAAAAAATACGGCGGGATAAAAAACGTTTTGAGGATCTTAACCCTCCCTTTATAACTCTAGCCAATGTAGATTAAACAAACACACAGCAATACGCACAGTAAAACTCATTTTAAAAGAAGTCAGAATCCGGTGTCAGAATAGGTAACACTTGAAACTAAACAAAATGACAATGATACATAATTTAACAAAAGACAAATAGCAGTTAGTGACATGCCAGCTCTATGTTGATTTGAATTTACGAAGGATGTCCTTGTACCGACGATAAACTTTAGAAAATGTTTTGATAAGTTTGTAATATCGAAAACTTTGGTGTAATAATTTTTCGGTAATACAGAGAAAAACCAAGTTTTCCAAATTATAAGAGTAGTTGACGAATGCCCAGAATCTCTTGGGTAAGTATTTCGTGTCGCTTCGTTGAAGCATTATTTATGTTTTATACTTCCATATCTACATGACTGTTGTATGTAGGTTAATTGTTCTAATTGCCCTTACTTTGCATCTTTGAATTACTTTGATATATCTCTTTTAATTGTCTGTCTGTATGGCTCTACCACTAGTTTATATGAATATTGCTTTAATTGCCTTTATGTCAAACATGATTCTCTCTTTTCTCGATAATTCATATAATTATACGAAAGAACAAACTCGTACCAACAAAAGTCTAACAAAGTCTAACATATTTTTATCTAAAACGTGATACTGCTAATTTCTCCCGTGCGACGAGTTAAGGGGGATATAAAAACACCGTCCGTCCTTACGTGAAATCGTGGATCCCCCTTCCGTTTGTGTGTCCGTTCGTCCGTTTGGTCTTGTAAACATTCTCACGTGTACAATTCTTGTAAGATTTTGAAAAAATGTATACCAAAAGTAAGTTTCAACAATGTCTCCAACAAGCTAAGATTGAAATTTAGTGCCTATCCAATATTTCTAAAAGAGGTATGGTCCTTAAAAATATAAATAATGGGAAATTGGATTGTGAACACACTTACGTGTATACTACTTACCTGATAGAATTTATTTTACAAATCAGAGTATCAAATAAGTCGAACAAAATGGAAATATCAGTTCCGATCAACTATTAAGAAAAAAACAAAGATCATATACCCTTGAAGTAATGTATCGTTTTAATTCAAAATATCAATGTAAGACTCTCAATCTTATATTTCTCAAAGATATCTATAAAGAAAGTTTAAAAGAAGCAAAACAAATTTAAAATACAAGGTATTACCCATTGCAAGATAAAATACGTGGAACTGTATTATTTTATTGATACATACAAAATATTGAAAAATTCATGGTGTTGTGTTTTTTATGCCCCACCTACGATAGTAGAGGGGCATTATGTTTTCTGGTCTGTGCGTCCGTCCGTCCGTCCATCTGTCCGTTCGTTGAAATGATAGTGCGAGTGGGGCATTCGTGTACTGAGGACACATTCTTGTTTATATATTGATAATTTCATTTTTTCTGCGGCAGATCGATAGAATAATGCCTTATGTTATAACATGAAATATGAGAATATTAAAAGTATGAAAAATTATATGAAGATCACTAAATAATTTCAAGAATTGTTTTTTATGATGTGAATTTCAAAAGAAAGGCTAATAAAAGGGTTTTTAAGTTAAATATTTGTATGCCTGGTTAGCAAAAAGGCGTTTAAACCAACACACGGAAATAATAAATACATTTCGGAATACTTATTGTGTCCCTTCATTTACATAAAAATGTACACATTTCGAAATGTTCGTAGTCCATTGTTAAAATAAGAGGAAGTCACAACATATTACATTTACACATTTATCTATGGTTGAACGAATATCAGTTGTAATAATTTGTTAATTATTCTACGCACTTCATTTATTTAAAACATGTCCTCAAAAATGAATAAAACACAAAAAAAAGTAACTTCCCGTACATTTTAGTATGTATCAAATAATTCTTGTGTACAACGTTTACTAGGATTAATTAATATTTATCGAAGTAAGTTGATTTGACGTTTTGTAAATGAATTGTTAGCAGTTTCAAAATTTAAAAGATATAAAATCAAAATAATTTGCTTGTTGAAATTAAGAATCTATTTTATAAACAAAAACATTTGTTATACTCATAAATACAGTTTTGAATAATCCCATTTGTACAAAAAAATGATGCTGTTTATCTTTTTCCTTACAGGAAATATGAAGCTTTCAAGTCTATTGCTGGTTGCAGTTTTATTTCATAGTGGAACAACTCATGATTGTTTTATTGATAACGGAAGTCATTTCAGAGCAGATTGCCATAATCAAAATTTAACAGGTATTCCGCAAGATTTACCGATAGACATTGAATTCTTGGATCTGAGTGAAAACAACTTGGGAGTTATTCTAAATAAATCATTTGCAAGATACAGCCAATTGAAAGCACTTGAGATTCAATACAGTAAAATACACACCGTACAACCCGAAGGCTTTGGTGGTTTGAATAGTCTGGAAAATTTATCGTTAGCCGGAAATGCACTAAATATATCGACGGATGGTTTATTTATATTGAAAAGTATCCGAAATATTATCAACCTTGATTTTAGTTTAAATATGGATTCACCGAATAAAAAAGGGTTTCTATTCTATCCAGATACGGCATTTCAACAGCTCACACAATTACGTAACTTGAGTATTGACTTGTACGGACAACCAGTTTTTGGACCCGGATTTAGATATTTGAAACTCGATCATTTACAATTCAAAAGCTGTAGTATCAAGGCTTTACATAATAAGACGTTTGTTAATTTTCCGGAATCAATTAAAGAACTCCATCTGACGAATTGTAAACTTATTGAAAATAAAGATATAGAAATTAATGTGCTATTTCCTTTTTCGAAGCTGTCCATATTAAGTTTATCCGGTACTTCAATATATCTGACCAAAGGACTAGAATTGCTATACCCGTTTAGAAACAAAAGTTTGGAGATTTTGGATTTATCACATATGGTAAAACCACCTAACTACGATAAACAATCCATCACACCAGATGCCATCATATTAACAGCAGAAAAGACGCAATATTT
>CM034360.1:120941317-120958885 GCA_019925275.1 Mytilus edulis | reverse complement strand
GATGTCGAGCACTGTCAGATTAATTATAAATTACGGCGGAAAATAGAGGATGGAATGTAGGTGTGATGATAAAACAACGACCTTCTCTGTATCAAATATCCGTGAGAAATGCATAATCAGCATGTTATGTATAGCTTACAGTTATATTTCCCGCTTCTTTCGCGATCTAAATAATCATGTCAGTTGGGTTAAAGCAGTTATATTTCCCGCTTAGTCTTAAAATAAAACAAGGTGTTTGTATACGTGAATATAATTGGGAGAACAATTTCGTTTTGGTGTAAAAGATATGGGTATTACACAAGACTTTGTACTGGGAAATGCCATCTAAAACCACTAAGACTAACTAAATCACTTGATCTCGCAATTATATTATTTTAACAATTGTATTTCTAATTTCTTTATTTACTTATTTGTTTAAGGTGACCTCTCATACACAGGACCTTTTTAGATTAACTTAAGATTCATGCTTGAATAAATACCAAAGAGATATAAATTAATTATTATTTTTATTGGCAAAATAAAGGCCACGGCTCACAAATTAATCATACATTAATTTATCATCAATAAAGATGAAACATTAGCATGATCATGAGTCACAAATGATCAAAATTAACACATTAGCGTGGATCACTGTTGATCAGTTATAAAATCAGAATGGATCACGATTGATCAATTAAAAGCTTTAGCATGGATCACGATTGATCAATTATAACATTAGCATGGATCAAGAATGATCAATTAGAACCATCTGTACTAAAAGAGCACTTTATCATAACTGTCCAATACTGATATTGACTTTAAAAATACTGGCCCTGGGAACAGAAGCTCAGTAACAGATATTAGAGTCCATTATGTGAACATGAAGCAAGATGTTTGGCGTTGTGTCGCTTTCCCGCCAAATGGTCACATGTTAAACATGCGACCACCGCCACGAAATAAAAGAAAACGACTGAACAAGCCGTGGCCTTATTGACTTGGTTGCTACATATTTATATTCATCCCTTCTCTTGCAGGGCGTAGCCTTTAAATAAACGAACGTCATAGCACACTATTGCACGTGCACGACTTAAATCAACAAAACATTATTAGATAGTAACCACACAGTTTGTACACTAAATCATTATCTGTACATTTTCTTTCATTAGGAACTCATACACAACTTCCTGGAGAAAACTTTGAATTCTATACAAAAATAGTTTATTTCCCATGTTTGAAAGATGAACACCGTCCATGTTGAAAAGTCCCTTCTCATTCCATGTTATTTCAGGATATTTTATGTATCCTCCACCAGACTTAAGACATAACCAACCAGCAAAATTGTTTATTCTGACCGCAGCTCGGTTCAGAGACTTAATGTTTTGGCCATTCCGCCAAACTAGCCTTGGTAATATCTGGGACCAAATTAATTTAGCTTTAGGGAGCAATTCTGAAACCTTACAAAGAGACGACTTAATTTGCCGTCTAAAATTATGTAACTTGCAGGAGCCTATGTTGTTGCCCCCACAATGTATAATTAAAAAATCTGACTCCTGTTCAAATCTTAATAAATATTTTATCCTTGGTACTAATTCTTGCCAATTCATGCCCCCTTTACCTTGCCACCAAATGGTACATTTTTTCCGCTTCAAACCCAAATGGATGCCGTCATAAGTGGTGCGGGCATGGGTAAATGCATGTTTTTCAATGGACGAACCTATTATCCAAACAGACTTTTTCTCATATCTCTCAAGTATCCCTATTAAAACACAATTAAACGTTTAATAACATATATATACCACCTATGTTCAGCTATATATAAACAATAATTGTCTTTATGTCAATAAATGACCACATCAAAATAAAATTTTTACAATCTGATATATGACCTATATGCACCAGATTTCCATCGTCCTAGCTTCATAATTTCCTCATTAGAAATTCCTTTAGCAGAGGCTTCTGAAGCTGCCCCATCCTGAATGAATGTGACTTGTAGCCACTTGAATCAATACCTATTACATTCAATGCTTTAGATAATATACCAGAGAACTGATAACGAGACACGCATTTTCCACCAAGGTGACAGAGTAAAGGACCATTTTTATTTGGTCTTACTCTTAGGTATCTTTTTAATAGCAGTATTGGACAAACTGTTGAATCCGTCTTCCTTATATCAATAGAAATACCCTTACCAGTTTGATCCCCCTTAGAGTGTGTTAAGTGAAGCCTAATAAACTCCCCTTTTGCTCCCCATAAAATTTGTGTACCGTGTATTGATATTATATTTTGCGCTTGGCCTAATTTTGTGTAAACTAATTCTCCAACTCTTAAAAAGCCATGAAAGGCGACTGAAAAAGCTGCCGCAAAAAGCAAAGATTCGTATGCTGAATAACAAACCGATGGCAACTTTTCAATTATCCTAGTCAAAAGTTCCGATGTAATTGGGA
Source organism: Mytilus edulis (assembly GCA_019925275.1). Classification (NCBI taxonomy): domain Eukaryota; kingdom Metazoa; phylum Mollusca; class Bivalvia; order Mytilida; family Mytilidae; genus Mytilus; species Mytilus edulis. Next base: position 120,956,462 of record CM034360.1, on the reverse strand, counting down.
GCCTCTTATCCTTCGAGAACTTACTGCGTTTCAAACCCTCTAACATTTTTCGTATAATAAAATAGTCCATAAATTGAGACTGTAGAACCTTGCAACGAAAACCGATAGCAGTCACGTAACAGCTGACAGTTTTATGTGCTCTCCCTTTCAGTGATAAATATGCAACCCCAATTCATTGATGGGTTTCTGGCACGTTTTAGTCTAAATCGTTGATCATAGGTTAACCAACCCATATCAGCACATCTGCCTGCCCCAATTTTACATTATAAATATACTTCAGTAAACCCGGGGTACTACTAGGATGTGCTGCTGTATACATGCTAGTATAAATTAAGATAGCATCGAACCATGTATTAATGTCGGATATTTTCTTTCCGGATTTTGGCTTTAAATTAAGATTTCCATTATTATCAATAACTACTGCCCTTGTTTGTTCGAAATGAGAAATAAGCAATAAGTTTTCTAATTCTACATATTCCCATTAATAATTTTGTCTCTCACTTGTTGTGAAATGTGCACCCCAAGGTCATCATTGAAACTTTTAACAGGGGCAATATTATCATTATCATTTACAAGTATGCTTTTATTTGTGAGATTTATACCTGACAAATCTGTATCTGGGGTTGAGCAGAGTGTGGGTGTCCTCTGGATATCCTCAATTGCTTTAGCTATTTGGTCCTTTAATTTTGGCACGATGCGTTGGGTGACAGTATCTGCCATCTGCTCCAACTCAGGACTCAGGCTTGCGGTCGGTTGCTGCTGGGGACGCGAACTCGCTGAGTAGTGGCATTCACACTTCCAGTCCTCCGATAAATAACTGTTTCCCCATCTGTAGAATGGTGTGCGGACTTCCTGTTGGCCGTCGCATACGGGTCGTTCTTCCCATATTACTATCACACAATCTGAAAAACTAATATGAGAAATGTGAACAACAAATCCTTTTTTACTTATTTCATGCAAGTGTGTACGTTGGTTTAATTCAGAACTTAGAATGAAATTCAAAACAGTGTGGCTGTGGCCATTGATTGACACATTAAATGCATCTATTGACTGGGACAATTTACGTGAACGTTTGTCTGTAACGACCACTGTTCACGACGTACAAATGTACCTACGATAGACATTTAAACTGTGGGGTCACCAAAGGTTTCTTAACGACTTTAATTATAAAATAATTCGAAAAATTAATCAGGAATAACCTTTATGTTTTGATTTATATAATTGATATAAATCAAAACATCGTGTTATTTCTGATTAGTTTTTCGAATTACTTTATTAAGCTGTTGAGAACCTTTGGTGACCCCATAGTTAAAGTGTCTTTAAAAAGTACAAAGTGAGCAGTGGTCGTTACATACAAACGTTCACCTAAATTGTCCCAGTCAATGGATGAATTTAATGTGTCAATCAATGGCCACAGCCATACTGTTTTGAATTTCATTCTATATATATCGATCCTCGCTGTAGAGGTCAATTAGTTATGCGTTTAAAGGATTTTATACAAAACCTATCGTTAAATCCCACTGCAAAACTTACCAAAAATTTATCTTTACTGAATCACAAAAAAACATTTTTCTTTTGTGTTTTCTTTTTTGAACGCCAATGCAGGCGATATATTGACGTCACAGACGATATTGGTCCGCTAGACCACATGACCCTTTTCCGAGAAACTTAGTTTGATTTTCAGAAAATTGCAAACCTACATTATAAAGAAACTGTATAAAGAAAGGTAACTCGAATAACTGAAACGGCAGCTTCACAGAGTTAAAGCAATCTATCCCATATTAGGATAGATTGCAATATTAAAAATAATTCTTTCAGATCTAAATAAAAGAAGGTGTGGGTTGTACATCGATTAAACAGCAAATTGTTGAAAATATCTATTTTCATTTTTCTGTATTTTACTGAAAATGGTCTTAGTTTTTCTTACAGTTAACATTCAGATCTAGTCTATGAGTAAAGTTTTTTTGTGCCATCGCTGTAGCAAAGGGAGCATTAAGTTTTATCCTTGTCCGTAGGTATGCCTGTCTATTCATACGTACATCCCAGTGGCGGATCCAGAGGGGGGGTTCCGGGGTCCGCACCCCCCCTTTATTTTGGCCGATCAATGCATTTGAATCGGGACATATGTTTGCACCCCCCTGCACCCCCTTTGCCCTGGGCTAGCACCCCCCCTTTCGAAAATTCCTGCATCCGCCACTGCATCCGTACATCTCAAAGCTGGTTTTCTGTGCTCTAACTTTAGTTTGCCTCATCCAAATGCATATCCAGAAATCAACGCCACTTTGCTTATTTGAATATTATACTAAAGAAATGGGATACGGGTCACGGAAATTACATTAAAATGATAGGGAATTTTGAAAAATGTCTGTTTTAATTTTAATTTAAGTGATAGACAGGTTGCCGGGGCAGAAAATGAATATACACAACAATATACACCATTTAAACGAAACATAATGACTGTTGTTGCAAAAATACAGGTTCCTGAGCTATTTTAAAAATCGAAGCGAGAGGCTTTTAACATTGCAGTGTAAAATACAGGCTAAAATGGCTGAAACGTCAAATTTGCAAACTTCGTGTTGAAAATTGGCTTACAAGGTCATTACAAAAACAGGTTGCCGGGGTGAAATATGAAACTTGAATTTCCAAAGAATAAGCAAGTCCAAACCTTGTATGTGTAGTCATTAAACTCTAGGTTCCCACGTAAAATTAAAATGTCACTAATTCAAGAAGAATAAACTCACGAAAGCACGAAAAATTCACTAAATTCGCGTTCATTGTTTTGATTTTGACCGCCTGACAACTTTACGGAAATATCAAAGTGATTGTAAATAAGGACTCTGTGACGGGTAACTTATAATATCCGTGTTTTAAAGATTTTAATGATATCAAGCCTATCAAGCCAGTCCAGTTCAAAGTACTATCACGTGGTACAATTCTCATTTACATATTATGAATATTAATTACGAAAACCACTACTACTTTCTGGCTATGTATAATAGTATATATATAGTATAGTATATCAAAAGTACCAGGATTATAATTGAATACGCTAGATGCGCGTTTCGTCTACATAAGACTCATCAGTGACGCTCAGATCAAAATAGTTATAAAGACAAAAAAGTAAAACGTTGAAGAACATTGAGTACCCAAAATTCCTAAAAGTTGTGCCAAATACGGCTAATGTATTTAAAATCTCTTTCTGTGATAAGCAATAAGACAATCCTTAGTTTTTCGAAAAATTCAAAGTTTTGTAACAAGAAGCTGCCTACTGGGTTGGTGATACCCTGGGGGACGAAACGTCCACCAGCAGTGGCATCGACCCAGTGGTGAAAGTAGTTATCAAAGGTACTAGGATTATAATTTAATATGCCAGACGCGCGTTTCGTCTACACAAAACTCATCAGTGACGCCCAGATCAAAATAGTTATAAAGCCAAAAAAGTAAAATGTTGAAGAGCATTGAGGACCCAAAATTTCAAAAAGTTGTGCTAAATACGGCTAAGGTAATCTTTTCCTGAGATAAGAAAATCCTTAGTTTTTCGAAAAAAAATAAAGTTTTGTAACAGGAAATTTATAAAAATTAGCATATAATTGGTATTCACGTCAACACTGAAGTGCTTACTACTAGGTTGGTGATACCCTCGGGGACGAAACGTCCACCAGCAGTGGCATCGACCTAGAGGTGAAAATAGTTCTCAAAGGTATCAGGATTACAATTCAATACGTCAGACGCGCGTTTCGCTTAAATAAGACTCGTCATATTAAACTTATACACAATGCTTATTAACACAAAGCACATATCATGTTTGAGCTTTGGTGGCGTCACTATAATTGTTCTTAAGTTATGGCCCTTTAGAAGAAGACTAAGAAATGGCATCTAAAGAAAGATTTGATTTTTTTTTAAATTCTATATTTTACTGATAAATGGACTTTCTTTTTAAATCAACATTACACTTTTACACTGACAGCTACAGTCAGAGGCCAACAATTTGGTTTTGCAGAACCCCTTAGGAATTTGCTTTGCAAACAGAAAAAGCAAGTCTAATAACTTATCTACTGCATCTGACATTTTAATATTCCGTCTGTTCGTATGTCCAAAAGACCTTTGATGTATATGGAAAGCCAACGGGGTCGTATTTTCAAACGACCTTTGATGTAAACCTTTCTTGGCTTTAATGAAAATGATAGAAAGGAATTATTATATATTTGGTCTGCAGTTTGACTAGTTTGTGTTACAGCCTCTAGTTTACAGGATTTGCTACTATAGAATTATCAAATATTTTCACAACAGTCATCAACCTTTTATAATTACAACATTTCCATATAAATAAACAGCACTAATTGTAAATGATTACAAAACATTTTCACAATTTTTTTAATTTATGGTTTTCTTTTCAAAAATGTTCTCAGATGTTAATAAGAAACCTAGATGGTGACAATTGCAAAATCATGAAAAGTGCAGCCACGATCTAAGTTCCAATTATATGATTAGCTACGATAAACATTGAATAAAAAAATAAATTGGAAGCCTGAATAAAAGAAAACTATCAACTTATTATTATTATAGCATCACATAATGGCGTCTAGACTTTCACAAGAGGAAGAAAACTATGTCAGGATGAGCCTATTACTGACAGGTATATCTCCGCGTGCAGCACGAACTCTGTTTGATCAGGAATTTGTTCCATCATGCTTAGTTTCCTCTCTGAAGAAAGAGTACAATAAACTGAAAGACCTTCAAAAGAGACGAGTAATAAACCAGTCCCAGTGGAATCTTCTGTTCCCAAGATTTCCTGGTAAGTTAACAGTCATGATTTATGTTAGTTAATTACAGTGAAACTTCATATTCCCTAGATTTCAGTGTAAGAGCATTTTATATTTCAAACAAAGTGAAAAGTCCTGTTCCTTAACTTTCTGACCTATTATATTTTAGCCTGTGACAGACATATATGTCAACAGACTTTGACATTCTTCATCATTAACCAGTTGCTAATACTGGTAACATAAAATGTACCACAACACCAAAAATAAAGTTTTTCTACTGCAAATTTATAAAAAATTTAAATGAACCAATGATGTTTCTACATATTTAGACACTTTTTCTTTGTAGAGTTTTGTTTCCATTTGGAGATTATAGAGCTAAATTCATTCAAGTGAACTGAAAAAAGATTTTGCCATTAATTGCATAATAATTGATTACATAATAATTGCATAAAAAAAAATATTGCAGTCCTTTAAAAGATTAATCTTTATCAATCTATATATACCTCTTTTATTAATTTATATGCAGTCTTAAGAAAATAACAACATTTTAAAGGTTGGAGATTGGAAGTAAACAAATCTTTTTATTGTGCTACTTAACTAGATTGGAAGTGTCCAATATAAACAGATTGAAGACGAATCCAGCAATAGTATCTTTATCAAATGTTATGTTTAATTAAGTGTTCAATTATTTCTACAAAAACAGACATGTAGAGTCGTAATAATTGAGACAGCATTGCTACAATCTCAAGTTTTTGTTAGAAATTGTTCCTTTTAAAATTGTTATACGATGATGACTGATGTACCCATATTTTGACTATTTTATTTATTATTTCTATTTAGTTAACGCATCAATGATAATAAAACGGAATTTGATGAGACTGTCATCAAAGTGAGAGGGTTAGCGCTATAAAACCAGGTTTAATCCACCATTTTCTACATTTGAAAATGTCAGTGTTTTTTTTAAAAATTTACAATTTAACAGAACACAAAAACATCTATCTGCAAAACACATTCATTGACACTGACGTCAGAAAATTTTATACGTCACATGTATTTGTCGTTCAATGCATATACAAACAATTTAAAAATTTCACATTGGCAATGTTAGCATACAGGGTTTAAAAAGTCAAATGTATGTAAGAATTAATTTCAAAAATAGACCGAGTTTAAAAAAGTCCAAAAGTTATATAGAATTTATAGTATTCGCAAATAGTTCATTCCATTACGCGATTGAATAATTTTGACGTTTGTGGTTCAACATATTTTGTAATTCATAATAGAAATATGTCATAATGACATATAATAGAACAATATCATACTGACGGGATCTTTTAAAGTACAGAGTTACGTTATAAGAACAAAGAAACACAAAAAGTCGCATATACAAAACACACCAGCGAAAAATTAAAGATACATGTAATACAAACACATTGACGGGATGTTTAAGTACCGAGCCACGTTGAATGGATATCACATAAAACAATCAAACAGTAAAAGTAATATTAATAAGAGAACAAAGACAAATGAAAGAACAATATAACACGTTAAGATGATAAACAACATCGGTACGCAGAATTTATACATCAAAATCATCGTGTATTATTTGTGAAGTTGATACGGAATATTTATCAACAAGGTCTTGGTACCTTCCGATGAACATTTTTGGAAAAAAAACGAGACGTTCTTTGACATACCCCTATTTCATCAACTTTCTACTCAGACATTGATGACGTTTTACAAAGTCTGAGTAGGAGCTGCAAGCTCTTGAATATCGATTAAGTTGGGAAATGTATATCCCATATGCAGGTGAAGTTGGTATATTCCTACTAAGGTGGGGAAAATTTATAATTTCAAAATTAAAATCGTCTCGTTTGTCATATATTTTGGTTCTGAGATGACTATGTAAGTCAAATTCGAGATATAAGTCTAAAAATGAGGCGGAGGAAGTCGTGTCTGTTGTTTCTTTAATTTCTAGTTCTGGGGGATATATTAATGGAACCCAATCAGAAAAGTTCGGATTGTGTATGGAAAGAACATCATCAATATATCTGAAAATGAAATTAAATAATCTGGCTTCTTTGATCCTCTTGTTTTTGACAAGTTGAAGGAACTCCGATTCATATAAAAATAAGAAGAGGTCGGCAAGAAAAGGCGCACAGTTTGTTCCCATAGGAATGCCGACAATTTGTTGGAAAAGTCTACCTCCAAACTCAACAAATATGTTGTCGATAAGAAACTCCAGCATACTGACAACTTGTTCTTCTGTGTAGAATGTTTTACCTTTTTGTTGGTCACTATTAACGAAATGTGCCTTATGATATCCCAAAGTAATAAATTTATAGAGAATGCTATCATTTTTATGTTGAAAGGCATTGTGGATTATATTTTTTTTGGCGATTTATCAATTTCACATGGGGAATGGTGGTATACAGGGTTGAAAATCGAAAGTTTTGATAGAACTAATTTCATAAAAAGACCGAGATTTAAAATTGTCTAGAAGTTTCTTTAAGAATCCACATATGGTTAATACCACTACGCGAGTAAACAGTTTCACAAGTTTCTGAGACCTTCCATCTTATTCTTAGGATATATATAAAGGTAATTTTTAGAAATGATCAAGTGTCTGTGATTTTCCATCTTGTTTTTTATGGTATGTAAAGGTTATTTAGTTGTCTTAAATCTTCAATGATTTGATGATTTATATGATTAAGTTTTAGATGTTCCTGATTCTAAAACATTTGACGTAACTCTAATAATAACGTTACTCAGAAATTTGACTGATCTGAGTCCTCCTCGTGGTGGATATGACCAATTACCATCTGATAATGAAATCACACCTGCTGCAGATTTAGCCAGGATAAAATATTACAGAAATGTCCTAGCTCACCTGGATGAGGGGAAAGTAGACAGTAATACATACACAACAGCATGGGACAATGTAACTAGTGTAAGTTCATTGTAAATGAAATGTTACCATGGATACAACATATACAGTTAGAATAAGTTCTCGAAAAAGCCTAAGACTGAAAGGTTTTAAATCATTTATTACTGGGAATTATCAATCATATGTATGGACCATGTAGCAGTCTATGAAGAAGATATTCCCGACATTCACAAACACTACATGTTAAAAGTTAATTAACACATATACTGAACTCCAATGTAAATTCAAAACAGAAAGTTCATTATGGCAAAATCAAAAGCTCAAACAAATCAAACAATGATAACAATTAACTTGCTACATGCATTTTTAATATTTGTTTATAGATTTTAAAAAAATGCAATGTACATGTATTTGCAAATAAGAAACATTAATAAACTTATTCAATTTTGAGAATTTTCTACAATACTGCTAAGAATTTACTTTTCAGTGACAACCTATATTTATTACAAGATAGTATTGGAGAAGTGTTTAATTTCTTTTTCTCTACCACATGTTTATTTCAACTTTAATTTAAAAAAAAAGTTTAACATCTAAAATATTTAAAAAAGAATCTAGCTCATTCTTTTGGGGGTCCTAATGTACCACTGACATAACATAGATTTCAAATTCATAGTTTAGGATGGCATTTTATCCAGCCGATCTTACTTTAAAATCATCAATGTAAACTATAGCATTGAACCATTTTAATGCCCACATCGTAGCATAACAAAACAGAAAGTCCCTTATCAAATGGCAAAATCAAAAGATCACACAAATAAAACAGACAACCTACATTTATTACAAGATAGTATTGGAGAAATGTTGAATTCCTTTTTCTCTTCAACATGTTTATCTCAACTTTAATTTAAAAAATGTTTAGCATCTAAACTATCTAAAAAGAACCTAGCTCATTCTTTTGGATGTCCTCATGTACCATTGACATAATATAGATTTAAAACTCATACTTTAGGATGCCATTTCGTCCTGCCGATTTGACTTAATAATCAACAATATAAACTATAATATTGACTCATGTCTGATTGGTTTTTTTTTTATTACAAGCAGCAATTGTTGCAAGTCACTTTTTTTGGCAACTAAAATAGTTTTGCATTGGAATGATTGTATGCCGTTGACGTTGTCCGAAGACATTTTGTTTCCAGACAATTACTCGAGTATAAGTGTACAGATCTCTATGTAATTATATAACAAAGCTCCATACCAAAAAAAGGTGGTTATTGTCTAAATGTTTAAATTTAGGGGTAAAAAGAAAGGGCAAAAAACTTGCATTTTTGTTTTGTTTCAGGACAGTCATTTGTGAATAAGCATATACATCTCTATGAAAATGTACCACATGGATCCATACATCTAAAAAAAAAGTTGGGATTGAATTTGGGGGTTATGGCGCCGTGTTGAAGACCGTACTTTTACCTATAATAGTTTAATTTTACAAATTTTGACTTGGATGTAGAGCCGTCTTATTGGCACTTATACCACAACTTCTTATATCTCATTAACATGCTGGTTCTTACTGTGTATTTAGATTTTAAGATTTAGATATTTCAAATCACAATCCATTTTTTTTTATGAAGACTCCTTGTTCTTTGTTAATTTTCAGGCTATCAGCCGATTAGGTGGACAACAAATGAAACAGGAGTGCGATGACCTCAAGGTGAAGATACTGGACCAGACCAATCAGGAAATAATGCTGGACATTAAACGTTCAAATGGTGAAATAATGGAATTGAAAAAGTCAGTGGAGAGTTTGAAGAGATCAAAGAAAACTTTGACAGTAAAAGTGAAAAAGTTAAAAACATCTCAAGAAGCTACAATACCTTGGAATATAAGGGGTAAATATTGAATAGTCAAAACAATTGTGGAAGATTATTTTTTTGCCAAATTGCTTCTCTAATCAAATATTTCAAGATTATAATCTCTGATTTTAATGTAACCTTGCCGAAAGGGCCAAGCGAGCTATTCTCATTACTTAGCGTCCGTCGTCCGTCGTCGTCACCGTCACTAACTTTCACATTTTGAACTTCTTCTAGAGAACAACTGAATGGAATGGAACCAAACATAGCAGGAGTGTTCCTTATGAGGTGCTGATCAAGTGTTGTTACTTTGTAGCCAATCCATCATCCAAACTGGCCGCCAGTAGTGGAATTTGTTTAACATAGGACCCTAAGGGGAATACATACAAATGTCTTCTTTTAGAGAACCACTGAATGGAATGAAACCAAACATAATATAAATGTTTCTTATGAGGTGCTGAAAATGTGTTGTTACTTTGTAGCTGATCCATCATCAAAGATGGACCCCTCCGGTGGACTAAGTTTGAAATTTTTCTTAGTTTACATGTATTAGTTTGTGTTTAGGTTTGTTTAATGGGAACAACTGATGATAAGTCAATAGTATTTTGTATGCAATTGTTTATGCAATTGTTTAGCAATTGCACATCTCATTTCCATGGAGATTGTTCAGTCATGTACCTTCAGTCATGGTTCATTGACTTTGAATATTTGTAAAACTTGTTAAAGTGTTGATATTTTAATTTCTACATTTGCATTATTAAAATTACAAAACAACGAGCCATATCTCTGTGATAACAGTTTGCTAATACTGAAGGCTAGTTCAAATCCAATTTCAACTAATAAATAAACCATGTTTTCAAAGAAAGAAAAATACTAATAACAATCACACACTCAGATAAATGCGAAAACATCACAAGCAGTCTAAGCCAAGCATTGCCTTGTCAAAATATAATTATGACATGATGTTGGGCAATAAACTTGATACTAGAATCAGTATATCAATATATATGTTCCTGCTGGATAGCAATATGTTTAGTTATGTCTTTAACTATCAGAACACATCAAGTTATAATACTGGTAAAAGAAGATATTCAAGGATTTAAATACAATGCCATATTGATAACATTAAAGAATATGTTTATGTATAGGGAATGGGGAATGTGTCGCAAATAGTTTTCAAATGTCTTTCTGAAAGGTCAAGGTCATACACTTTAAATATTATCATGAAAAACAAAGGGCAAGTGATAGATTTTCACTCTATGAGCTGTATTTTGTTTATAGAATCGGTAGAAAAAGAGGGACTTTGAAACTCATAATTATAATAAAGAATCATATCATTTCGCCAAAAAACAACCAACAAGCAGCATGAACCCCACATAATTGAGAAATGAGAGCAGGTGCTCTTGATGGGAAAGCAGATCCTGTTCCATATGTGTCACTCCGAGGTTTAACATGTTTTAGAAACATCTTTTGGGGTTAAAAAAATATAAAAAAATAGACACATTATGTTAAATTGATTCCTGTAATCAAAAAATCATTTCTTTTGAAACTGGCAGAAAATTGTATTGCATAATCTTTGTTTAGATTTCATATGAATTTCTCACTCATGATAAGTAACATGTCTGTTTATCTCTTTATATGGCTCATTGATAAAGTAAAGATTTATATTATACTTTTATTAAACTTTTGTTGTAATCACTTTTAACACAAATTCCATAATTATTAGGCAAGACATCTCAGCATGTTTACCATTGTATTCATAAAAAGCCTTGTTAAAGTTCGGGATAAAAGAGGAGTAAGATATCAGGAGGAAACAATTAAAACAGAAACTGTTATCAACTAAACAAAATAAACAAAAGATGTGGGGTAAATGTGAAAGAAACAACAAATGTGGGTTACATGTAAAAGAAACAACAAACAATCAACATCAGAAAAGAAAGATAAGTTAGAATATGCGCATAAAACAGTTTAAGTATTGGCACTGAATAAAATAGTTTAAGTATTGGCGCTGAATAAAATGCTTCAATCTCCTAAAAGCATATGAACTGCACTCTAATCTTAATAAAAGAAAGTAAGATATTTATTTATATTTCAGCGCAAATCAGTCAGATTCTTGCGGAGTGGAAGGATAATGACCAGATGTTTATAACAACAGAAGCTACCAAACATGTACTAAAATGTGTAAAGAAGAACAGTTGTGTAACTATTACTGCTAGTTCTGGTGTTGGTAAGACTGCAATACTCCGACATGTGGCTTTACAAATGGAAAAAGAAGGGTACGACATACTTCTTGTAACAGATCCAGGTGACATTGTGAAGTTCTATAACCCAAAACAGAAAACATTGTTTGTTTTAGATGATTTATGTGGAAACTATTCTTTAAACCAAACCGACATAAAAGTGTGGGAACCAGTGATGGAGCGAATTAAAAAGTATCCTTTCGAATACACTTGTTAAGATATTAGCAGCATGTCGATTACAAGTGTATCAGGACGACAAGTTTGAATCTTTATCGATTTTCAAAACATGTGTTTGTAACCTTTTATCAAATAACATGTGCTTATCAAAAGCTGAAAAAGAGTCAATAGCTGAGTTATACCTTAAAACTAAAGCTCCTCAGATTATAGAGTTTTATGATTTATATGATTGTTTCCCACTCTTATGTAAATTGTATCATGAAAATCCTGCACTTAATATCACAGATTTTTTCTTGAAACCATTTACAGTTTATGAAGCAGAGATTGACAAACTACAGAAAAGAGGATTTTCAAGTAAATACTGTGCTTTGGCTTTATGTGTCATGTTTAACAACAATTTGAATGAAGAGATATTAACAGAGGATATGAACAAAAAAACAAGATCTATTATTGAGAACACGTGTGAGGCATGTAAACTTGATAGAGGGACATCACGGCTTACTTTACAAGATGAACTAAACTCACTTACACATACATTTCTAAAAAAGGAACAAAACAAATACAAAACTATACATGATAAAATATTCGACTTTCTGGTGTACTACTTTGGACAGAAAATAATCAGCTGCTTGATAAAGAATGCACATAGTTGTTTGATCATGGAAAGATTTTTGTTAAATAAACAAAACAATGTTGATCAGTTTATAACAATTGTACCTCCTAAGTATCATGACATGTACATGGAAAGAATGATTGATGACTGGTCAAAAGGCGAAGTAAATAATGTGTTTTGTAACATAAATATGAACATTCCTTACTTCAGACAGAGATTTCTATGTGTTTTGAATAAACTGGATGTATCTTACCAGAAACAACTAGCACTCACCTGTGATGTAATAAACAATGATACTGCTCTGTTTCTGTCATGTTTTGATGGTGACATTCCTATGATTAATTGGTGTATTAATAATGGTGTTGATGTTAATCAGTGTAGGGATGATGAGACATCACCACTAAATATAGCCGCTCAAAAAGGTTGGGCAGAAATAGTAAGGATGTTGTTAGACATAGGAGCAGATTATAATAAATGTGACAATAATGGTTGGTCACCTGTAATGATTGCTTGTAGAAATGGAATACAAAAAATGTATGTTGTTTGCATGTTTGGAGGTGAATTCTATGATTAATTGTGTATTAATAATGGTTGTGTTCAGTGTAAATATTGCATTCTATATTGGCAAATGCAGAAATAGTAAGGATGTTGTTAGACATAGGAGCAGATTATAATAATGTGACAATAATGGTTGTCACCTGTAATGATTGCTTGTAGATATGGATATACAGAAATAGTAAGGATGTTGTTAGACATGGAGCAGATTATAATAAATGTGACAATGATGGTTGGTCACCTGTAATGATTGCTTTAGTATTGGACATACAGAAATAGTAAGGATGTTGTTAGACATAGGAGCAGATTATAATAAATGTGACAATGATGGTTGGTCACCTGTAATGAGTGCTTGTAGATATGGACATACAAAAATAGTAAGGATGTTGTTAGACATAGGAGGCAGATTATAATAAATGTGACCATAATGGTTGGTCACCTGTAATTAGTGCTTGTAGATATGGACATACAGAAATAGTAAAGATGTTGTTAGACATTGGAGCAGATTATAATAAATGTGACAATTGATGGTTGGTCACCTGTAATGTGTGCTTCAGTAATTGGACATAGAAATAATGAGATATAGTTGTCATAGGGCAGATTATAAATATGTAAAAACGAAGCAATGTCAGCGATCATAATGTTCTAAAGGAGGTCATTATATATAGTTAATATGATAGAGAACATTCACGAAAGAAACAGGTACATAACTACTAAATATAATCATGATTACAATACACTACAAAATATAATAAAAATTAGCAAGTTAAAGGTACAACATCACCAAAAAAATAAATCATGAACAAATGTTCAATATTATGGATAACTCATATCCTTCGGTAAGTGTGAAATGATTCTTGTCTTGACATGTGGTAGCCAAACTAAATATCACAAATCAGTACGCTGTCCAGGGAAATTGTCCTATTGTCTTATCTAAAAACATTCCCGGCAATTCTGTCGGCCCTTGACCAACCTTCGTTGGCAAGTCTTTGAGATCAACTTGGACGTGCCCATGTAATGTCAAATGACGACATACGGGGAGTTTGGGCTTGCAGGTGTAGTCACTTCGATGACCATTCATGCGTTTGTTGAATGGCTATTCTGTCTAACCAACATACTGCGTGCCACATAGACACCGACGAAGGGTAACAACATTCTGAGTTTTGCTAGTTACATTATTCTATATAGTGTCTGAAAAACATTTCTTTATAACAAAACCATTGTAAGGGAGGTAACTCAATTCTGAGAATAAAAAAAATATTTCCACTGAACCCTTTGATATTGTTGAGAATATAGTGTAAATGTTAACGTTATGTTTCCCGTATTTACGTCTTATGTTTATGACTTTACTTTGTACCTTTGTATGGGCGCCATTAGCATTAGGGAGTTGCATTTAATTTATTGTTGCATACCCTTGTTGGGTTCCCATTTAGCAAGGTAGTCTCAGGTCGAGCTCAGTGTGTAAGATGGTACAATGTAAATAAAAAATGAAGATTGGTTGGATTATTGGATAATATCGCTTTACACATGTATGCACTCAAAGCAAATATCATATTCAAACCACGTGGACCAAGCAGAAGTCTAAAATTAACTTAATTCATGAGGAAAACGTAAATATTTTATCTAGAAACTAATCAATAATATAAAGCCAATCCGTCGATACCTAAATCTTGGAATTGCACTATGTCAGGTTTTTCCTTGATTGATAATGACTTTTTTTTTCTCTTCCGTGGGATACAATATATAACTATAGGGATATGCGGTTTGATTGAAAACGGGACAATTATTTTCAAGAGACCGCATGACGAAATGACATCAACTAAAAATTGCAAACAACTGCATGTTGTACTGTATCTAAGGGTATTAAAAATGAAAATTGTCAAGCAATTGTTTGGAAAAAAAATAAAATGTGTAAATCAAAAACGGAAAACCCGTCTAGAAAGATTTGATGATGAAAGCATTTTTAAAAGAAACAAACAAAGAGCAAAAAATCCCCAAAACGTTTTTCTTAACAGATTTGTTTGTGTTCTATCAAAAAGCTCTATCTACTAAGGCTAAAATACTTT
>CM034360.1:120918981-120941217 GCA_019925275.1 Mytilus edulis | reverse complement strand
ATTGAGAGAAGATATGAAATTTTAACTTTCTTGTGCATGGATCTAGGACTGAGTTATAGCAGAAAAAATGTTAAAGGGGCAAAATTGAAAAAAAAAAATAATTAGGAAGGGACAGGGACATGTAGCAAGTCTACATACCCCCTTAAACAGATGAATTGTCAGGCCAAAATTTTATTGGCTGTCATTAGTAAAAAATAACTTTTAATCAAAATAATTAGGTAATTGTATTATGCCTTATGAAAACGTGATTCAGCTTTTAGTTTGTTACCCCGATTTTGTTTTTTGTCCATGGATTGGAACAACGGTATACTACTGTTGCCTTTATTTATGCACTGAGAAGATTAGCCCATATATGATCATATATATAAATATGATTCCGTACTACAATCAGTATCTTCTAATGGACGACATATTCAAAAGATAGATGTAGGATAAAAAAACTTAAATCAAAAATTTTGGGGTGGGGTGGGGGGGGGGGGGTAAAATTCTGCAATTTTTGTATATCTAAAATCGATTTTTACATAGGGCCTGTATCCCTATTGGTAAATCAATTTTTACAAAATCAAGTTAAGAAGGGGTGGGGGGGGGGGGGGGAGGGAGGGTTGTCAGTGAAAAAAAATATGTGAATTAAGTTTTGTTTTCTACATTAAACTTTTGATGTCGTCCCCAAGGAAGCTAATTATAGCGCAACACATATTTTTTTAATTTCTTCCTAGGTTTGCATTTCCAATTCTTAATTAAAAGTTTTTTATATGTTATAATCAGAAACTAAATTGGATTTACATTTACATTCATGATATAATTTCAAGTTTTATAAATTTAACAAGAAAATAGATATGGTATAGGCAAATTCTAATTGAAGGGTCAATATTTTGAAAATTTTGATTAACAAAAAGCTAGGGGTGTAGTTGATTAGAGCAAACATAATGTCATACAATTATAAAACTATAAGTCAAATAGAAACTCATATTTTTGCTTTAAAATAAATTATTTAGAATAAACATTTTTTTTAAATTTTGATGTAAGAAATCGTTTGTTGTTTCAGAATACGACAGATTCTTTGTTTTTTTGAAAATGTTCGCGTTATTCCGCAAAAGTTTGCATTATAATGTAAAGGTCCGAGTTATATCTCAAATGTTTGCGTTTATATTTCGCAAAGATTTACCGTTTATCGAAAAGGTTTGCGTTAAAACTCAAACATACATGTAGGAAGAAATTAAAAAAAAAATGTGTGGCGCTAATACGCGTCTGTAATCTTCCGCCTATACATTATATATTTCTCATAGGGAAATTTCTCAACTGGACATTCAGTTTTAATTTTTTCCACTCACAAGTTTTTTATTACCTTTTAGAATAAATAAATGTAGATTGTGCGCTTATCCCAGGGTTTAAGACACAGATCCAGAGTAACCAACAGTTATAAATAATATAACGCTGCATTATATCAAAGTCGAAATATAAGGCGTGGCGAGTGACTTTTAAAAAGAGTTCTTATATTCAGTCATTGGCTGAAAAAGTTCAACCTCACTGATGATTTTTTGCTCTACAAATTTAAGCTTTGGTCAAAAGCATATAACGTTAGTAAACACAAGCTTTACAAAATTAACTATTTTCATGACTGTATCAAATCGCCCAAAAAAGGAGGACTGCTGTTCTATAATCCCCGAGAGTAGCAACTGACATACTTTTCAAAATTTCGCCAATGATAAAACTTCGAAATTGTTTTAAAAGAAACTAAGGTTCCAACTCCCTAAGGGATAGCTGAACTTACGTATATTTTGCTATTCTTTGTATGTTCCTTTTGTTCATAAAGCTCCTAGCATATGCTAATATATCTATACATAAAATTGAGAATGGAAATGGGGAACATGTCAAAGAGATAAACCCGATCAAAGAGCAGACACCAATAGTGGCTTTGAACTAGCTGTCAGTAACTGCGAGAACTCTCAGATCTGTACTTAGTGTCTTTTTGTTGTTTGGAGGATGTACAAGTACACGGCCACGTTCACTTGTATGTGTATAGTATTTGTAATTTTTATCCATCTGATTGAGTTAAGCCTTTTCCAACTGATTTTTATATTTCGTTCATATGTTGTACTGTTACACCACTGTCCTAGGTTAGGGTTAGGTTAGGATGAGATCCCGCTAACATGTTTAACCCCGCCACATTCTCTGTGTATGTGCCTATCCTAAGTCAGGAGCCTGCAATTCAATGGTTGTCGTTTGTTTATGTGTTCCATATTTGTTTTCGTTCATTTATTGTACGTAAATTAATCGTTAGTATTCTCGTTAGAATGGTTTTACATTGTCATTTCGGGGTCTGTTATAGCTGACTATGCGGTATGGGCTTTGCTCATTGTTAAAGGCCGTACGATGACCTATAGTTGTTAATTTCTGTGCCATTTTGGTATCTGATGGAAAGTTGTCTCATTGGCAATCATACCACATCTTCTTTTTAATATCAGCCGGAGACCACCAATGGGGCTTAGTTTGCTTTCAAAGATCTGGTTCTGGCCGTTCCTGATAAATGTCAATGAAGTTATGTGCTGTAGATGAGACTTTTTAAAGGTTTATATGACCCTCTAGAAGACTTTTAGTTTAATGTGTTGCTGGATTGGTATCTCATCTGCGTATGTCCCACATCGCCTTTTATACATACGTGTTTTAGCTAAACGATATTAAACTATTAATTATAATAATAAAAAAATATAAAAATGGTAGTAGACACCGTTTTTGCATGAACATGCAGGTACGATGGTAAAGCATTTCTTAGCTTGATTGGTATAAAATCATAAAATTAGAAATAATTTTAAATGAACGGACAATCGTTATACTTTAAATAAAATCGTTACACTTTAATACATTTCAATAATCATGATAATGCATGTAAGAGAAATGAGACAATAGCGTAGTCAGGGGCGGATCCAGCTATGTTCCAACTACATGTCCCCATTGCAAATGCATTGATTCTCCAAAAAAGGGGAAAATTCCAACCCCCGGACCCCCCCCCCCCCCACACACACACATTTTTTGGATCCGGTACTAGTACTAAACTATGATCTATCGCCATTCGTATGTACTTGTTAGTTTTCAGTTACGATATTGAACTCAACCCAGTAGTTTGTCCGAGACCACCATTATCGTCCCTTGATTTTCGTTGTTCAATATAGTCCCTAGTGTTGACAGTGGGTTACTTGCCATTAATTTAATATATACCCCTTCCAAATCTATTTCTCCATGTTTAATGCCTTAAATTGCAAGAAGGGGGAGGGGGTGAAATTACACGTTAAAAAAATTTGGGTCCAGAATTTTAAAGGAAAGTAGTAATTTGGTCCAGCTGAAAAAGGTTTTAAATAAGCACTTCGGAAGCTGTCAAAAGATTTCAAGACGCCCTAAACATAAAACTGTCCATACTTTGAGTTAGAGACGATGAAGTTTTCTATAATTTTGATATAATTTGTCCCAAACGTAGTACAACACACTGTAAAAGTTTCTTTGAGAAAGCGCAGGTGGGATTTTTTTTATTTTCATTTATGTTCTAAAAGAAATGCACTACGAAATAATTGTGGTCTCGGACCAGTTTATATTAGATAGACTTCAAAGTACAAATAACCCCTACTTTGTATGGGGTATAGAAATATGGTTTCACCTGAGCCACGTTTAATTTCGTAGCTGCTACGGAGTGCTACGTAGATTTTGACTATTGAACGTGTAGCTATAGACTAGCTGTTACATAGATATTGATAGCAGCTATACGTAGCGGCTCTGCTACGATATTGATCTCAACCCCGGCTTTTACATTTCTTGATTAGTGTGAGAAAAATATGTCTCATCACTAGTGAAATATTCCTGGGTTGTGTTCAATATCGTAGCAGCTAGCATTGTCACTTTGTCTAAGATATCTTATTCTATCTATGTTGAACGACATACTATATATGTAGGTAGCAAAATGGCGTCATCAGTATTAACCTTCCCAACGCCATTTTGTATTCGCTTGACAGCATGATTGTGTTGGGCCAGGGTTGAGTTCAATATTGTAGCAGCTACATAGCGGCTACGTAGCTGCTATCAATATATGTAACAACTAGTCTATATATAGCTACACGTTCAACAGTCAAAATCTACGTAGCACTACTTAGCCGCTACGATATTGAATGCAACCCTGAGTTCTATTTAGCGGCTATGCTAGCTATACATTCAATAGCCAATTTCTAGGTAGATTAGCGTAGCCGCTACGACATTGAACGAAACCAGTGAGAATTGTGAAAACTGCAGTGTTGAGTTCAATATCGTAGCAGATACGTAGTGCTACAAAATGTAGTAGTTATGTTATCATATATTTCTTAAATGAAACACTGATGCTAGGTAATGACAATCCGAACGCAATGAGTGACTGCCCTATTTGTGTTTTGTTTGATTGATTTTTTGTCACTTTCAGCACGCGTGATTATATCTTAGTATAATTATTTTACAAAACCTATAAATAATATTCCTTTTGCGATACTTTTTACACATACATTTGAAGACCGTAATTTGACCTATAATTTTTTTTTCTGTTACATACTGTGACTTGGATGGAAAGTGGCCTCATTGGCACTCATATCACATCTTCTTACATTTATTGTATTCTTCTACATAAGCTCATAATTAATTTACGAAATATGTTCTTGCTGTGATCAAAACAATTCAGTAACATAACCGTGATTTCATAGCTTGGTTGAATTCCTAATTGTTTTATTTTAATTTGATCAATGTTAAAATATTGTCATAGACTTAAAGGTTTGGAAGGAGGATTTTTATTTTATGCATTCATATGTTTTAAACAATTACATATATTACAACGGGTGCTGTATATAAGGATATACATAAACTATGTGAAATGTATTTTAACAGTTTGGAATAGATTGAAGTATCATACTCAGAAAAGGGATGGTACTATTTCTGTACTAAAAATATGTAGTACTGGGAATTTACTTTTAATTTTCAGTACTATTTCTTTACTTTAAAATTATTGTAATATTTAGGTACTTGTATTTTACAGTACTTGATTTGTACTAAATATTTTGGTACAGAAATAATACCAACAGTGATCACAATGTTCCGTTTGAAAACCATAACTTCAAGATATTTAGAATAGAAAAACTTTCAAAATGCTTAAAATGTAACGGTAGTAACCAAAAATCCGTAGTACCTAAATTTTAAGTACAAATAAAGTACTGTAAAATACAGGTACCTAAATATTACAATAATTTTAAAGTTACAAAATAGTACTGAATATGAAAAGAAGATTAATTTTCCAATACTACAGATTTTTAGTACAGAAATAGTACCTTTGGAAAAGTAGCTGTGTAGCCAGGAGGAAAAACACAAGTATTGATATTTTTAATAAATAAACAAAGTTTCTTCAGGACTGGTTTTCGTGTACTCGACATTAGTTCCGAAAATCTAAATGTATTATGTCGTTGTACAAAATAGGAGGATAAATATTTGTACCTAGTAGTTACAAACATATGCCAATGACCTTTATTTGTCTCTTTTGTTCTTAACAATTCGCGTCATTTCATATATATAAATATAAATAAATTGTCAAATGTTGCATACAAAAGAGCGAGGAGAACATTTGTACTGGCCTATTTTCAGGGTCAAACAAAAAGAAGAAGAAAAAGGAAACAGTTGGGACATGAGTCCATTAACTAAATGTTATTACCACATATACTTTTTGCACTTTAAAATCCTCTGCAGTTATATCTCAATGTATTCCTTACTTATGGGGTGTTGATGGCCTTAATTTTGTTTTTTTGTAAAATAGATTTTTGTAGACTCTGGAATATTAAGCGTTTGCAACATTTTATAGATACATGTCCATAATCGCCTCCATATTTTTGTTTTAATAGTTTTTTTTTCTGTCGATTGCAGTCACGGTGATGTAAAACCCATATCTCCTTTTTATACAGATATCTGTACATGCATATATATATATATATATTTATGTGTAGGACTTACATCCATGGCGGATTAACGGCGCATTTTCAAAATCTAAGATGGATTTTAAGAAAACACAAATTGCGATGATTTAAAATTTGTATAGCGTTTGTTACGTCATATTAGCTACATGTATATAGATTTCAAATCTGTCTATGATTTTGAACCCACCATAGATTTGAGACCTGCAAAGTTGCAAATCTAACATTGTGATGATACGTAGAGTATTTATTTAAAAAAAATATGGTTTCAGTCGTGTATCACCTGTCCATAGGTTATAAATGTCGTTTGATTGCTGTCTCATTGACGTAATACTACTATGTCCTACATCTTTGTTATTCTAAGATAGTAAAACATGTTCTATATGTAGTTGCTACATTGATGTATAAATGTTCCAATTTATGTACGCATGTAGAAATTTAGGAATGTAGTAACAACGGATCTAAAAGATGAATACTTCTTGTTTATGAGCCCTTTAACATTTTGAAGAAGAAAAAAAACGATACTTAAAGATCTTAATACATACTTTAAGTATTTAAGCTATCGAGCAGCCACGATTTCAACAATTGGACAGGGGCATGTTATGATACCAAAATTATCGGTCCTTACTAAGTTTTATCAGAATTAATATTCCTGCATAACTAGAACTTTTTTCCCCGCATAATACTTTATATTTGATTTGTATAACTATGTAAAATCTTATTTGGAGTCAAATTTCAAATAAAAACTGTTTGATTATAAATATTAAAGATAAATTGAGGATTGGTCTTCATTCTAAAAAAATCAGCGGTTGGATATTTCTATGATACCAAAACACAACTTACCTCATCCAAATTTCCCCTTAATGTGTTGCTGTTAACCAAAATATTCTAAACAAACCAATGGCAATGAAAATGTATGGAAAGATTTGAGCATCTAAATTTATTGTTTCCCTGTGTTTAAATAAACGTCAAACCTTGTCGTTTAAATTTTGATTGGTTGATTTATGTTGAGGGTCTCTTTCTCAGGAAATATTATTTAAAAATTACAGAATAAATTTCGAATATTCAACTGGTAAATGCTAGAACTGTTTTAACAATATAATTCATGCAATCATCATAGAAAATGCTCATACAAACTTAACATTTCAAACATTCGTTTGATTAATCGCTTTCCCTGTTTTTGTTTTTGGAAAATGCTGATTAACATTTTTGAATAGTTTTTCAGTATGTTTCTTATTTCTTATTTTTATCATAATTGAACTTATTTACCGAAATAATTTTCTTAGCGTATCTAGTCCTCAATCTATAAGCTTTTAAAAACTGCAGTTAAAGTTATTATTCATGAGTACCGCCGGTTATATAGTGTTTGTTAGGTTTTTCGTAAATAACTCTACTGTTTTAAATGTATTTTTAGTACTGTAAGCGGACTGTCAATATTTTGTTTACGAACATTGTGTATATATTGAATCCTTGACATCGAACGATTGAGACGTTTGGCAGGCCGTAGATCTATATTTATACATCATTTGGTCTTTCCCTTAAGTTCCTCACTTGTCAGTGATCTTCAATTACAATTGTACTCGTATTTAGTATCGTTGTGTTAAATGTGCGTAACCATTCACTTATTATCTAGTTTGAACCTTTGTTCTCATTTTTATTCAATATTTAAAAGCGTGAAACAATACTTTTTGTTTTTGTGAAATGGTTTGTGTTTTCAATCTTTATGTTACAGTATAGGAATAAACGACAATATTTATTTCTGTAAATATTATGTAGTTGCTATCGCTATTTGAAATCATAAGTGTCTTATGCGTATGATATGGTTAAAAGCGTTTCAACCGCGAAGAATTTATTTCATATCAATTCAAACGATGATTGTTAAACTGATTATCTTTTAAATCATACTAGAACACACCCGTGATATCGCGGGTCTGTGGCTGAATTAAAGAATATAACTATGCGTAAGCCTTATTTTAGTATTGGTATTGCCGAGTCATCTGATAAAGTCATGCCGATTATAAGATGCACAGTTTTCTCTGCTTTCAACATCTTTCTGTTTGAACCCGTCGACCTGGAACTTATCAATTATTGGTATTATTAATTTTATTTGGAGAACAAAAGTCCCTGGAAAGGAGTATTTTTTAATCAACAGCATTGTCCTTAATGAGTTATAATTAAAGTTGAATTCTTTGATTCGCTGTTTTACGTCATTCCGGCTTACAAATTGAAAACTGTACATGCTGTACCCATACGCCTTAGTTTATGTCCAGAATTATATTATTCGTATTGTCATCTTAAAAAGTCATACCAATTAAAATACTACAATCGGGAACAATGTGACAATGATTGAATTTAGTAGTTTCAACCCTGTGATTACGACCCGTGTATATAGCAAAATCCTAAATACAGCGTTTGGTGGTGCGCCTGTCAGATGCGGAACGTACAGATAAGGTAATAGGTAACAGGTGAATATACTATTGGTATCGGTATCGGATTCGACCCGGAACTTCTTAATTATTGGCAATATTAATTATATGGGAAACAAAGGGGTCTGGAGTGGTGTAATTTTTAATCAACAGCATTGTACTATATTAGTTAGTTATAAAGTTGAATTCTTTGATTCATCGTTTTTACGTGGTGACGGCTGATAAATTGGACCTCGTAATTTTAGTATTATAGATATAACAGTCCGAACAGTATGTTAGATGTTGTACGGGTGCATTCATACTTTTTTCTTGTTTCGATGGAGCAAACACATATATTTTGCAAACTTTTCCCTTTTATACCAGTGGTTAATCTGACGACAAAATACAACTCATTTGTTTTTTTGGAAAAACACTAAAACAATAATCTCTTTTTGAACATGTTAATCATGAAATAACAAGAAAACGTTCTTATAAATAGTATACATACTCTATAACTATAAGTTAAAATTTCAGTTCATGGTGTGCTGAAGTAGACGGTATAATATTCTAGAGTTCGAAAGGGTACACATAATCGTTCGTAGTTTTAACTGCAGGGGTCTTATGCAAGAAATTGTAATAAGCGATAAATACATTCACGTGGTTTTTTTTCCAATTTACCTAGGGCTTTATCTCTCATGTTATTTCTTTTTGTGAAATTGTGAATCAACGATTTTAGAATCAGAGTTGAGGTTTTTCTTAGATTTTGTTATGGGAAAAAAATCTTCCAAACAATTCAAAACCATTATATATAGATGATATGATATTTTACTGTGTAAATTGATCCGAATATGAACGACAACATAAATATACAAATTGTATATACCTTTTAACAGATGACTCGGGAAAGTCTTCCATTGACCATTGCAATGAATTTGTTTCTGGATTTTTGTTTTCTTTAATCTAGTTTGTTCTCAAACAGCCATTGACGTAGAACAGTCTCAGCATTTGACGTCGGATTTGTACACATTTAGACAGTTTTATTTTTTGTGTGCTTCTGAATCTACGTACTTCACCTTTATCGACAATAAGAGAACCTGTTTCAGACGATTTAGTATACCATTATATTTTAGAAGTTTTTAAATTGAAAGTCGAGTTAAAATAAATATATATTTTTAGTGTTGTTTGCCAAAACATCAGCAGCAAAAGCAAATCAATCTTAATTAGTCATCAGACGAAATCTCAAAATTAGTAAAGAAAAGAGCTTTTCAAATTATAGTTAGACCGAAATTATAAGAATACTGCTGCACAGTTTGGGATTCACACATCGCAGCAAATATAAACAGACTATACCGAGTGTTAGAAGATCTGCATCATATACTTCCAACAAATATCACAACATCAACAGTGTATCTGAAATGCTACAACATTTATAAACGGGCAAACCTTACAAGACTGCAGGTTGCAAACCAGACTCCATATGTTCAACAAAGTCATAGACAAAGACATTTCTAAAACATAGTAAGATAAACTAATGAAACGCCAGTCTAAAACAGATCTTCGATCAACAAACATACAGACAACTTCAGTGTATCAAAGACAGTTTTAAATCGAATAACTAGGTATCATGTGATATCTCAAACCAAACCGTTACAGACAATTTTAAGGATTCTCTCATGGAGTCCTAAAAGCATTCTCTCCCCCCAACTAAAATTGCCTATGGTTTTATCATAATATAAAAAAAAAAGATATACAAAATGTAAAAATTAGGAAGATAAAAATTGTAAATTGTATTCATAAAACAAAAACTACAGTTGCACAAATATAACCTAATGCAACCACACACAGGCATTATTAGTTCATAAAATAGATTCCAAATTTAGACAATTAAATTTCAGAAGGATTTTATATCTTTTAAATATTGAAACTGCTATCAATTACTTTACAAAACTTACTTCTGACAATAATTAATCAAAGCAAACGTAGTACACAACATTCCATTGATACGTTCTAAACTGTACGGGAAGTAACGGGTTTTTTGTGTGTTTATTCATTTTTAAAAATAACTGAAGTACGTAGAGTAATTAACAAATTAGTACATCTGATGTTCGTTCAACCATGATAAATGTGTATTCACAAGTATATTTGATATTTCCGTGTTGGTTGGAATGTCACAGTGTATACCCTGTCTGAGACCTAAGTTACACATATATTACGGAATATTCCCGGCCTATCTGTTAATTATTTTTTTTTGCCGTTGTATTATTTGTTAAACATTCATAATCCTGGATATATTGTTTCTTAATTTTTTGAGTAATCCTTTTAAATACACCATTTTGTCTTTACATTTTTGTCTGTTACGAAAATGTTTTCAATCAAGTTTTATGTTTGTATGTGAATGTGGTTTTGTTTTTTACAACACATACATTGAAAAATTAACCAAACTTTTGTAATTTGCTGTGATCGTGTGTGTAAT
The DNA here is from genome assembly GCA_019925275.1 of Mytilus edulis. Taxonomy (NCBI): domain Eukaryota; kingdom Metazoa; phylum Mollusca; class Bivalvia; order Mytilida; family Mytilidae; genus Mytilus; species Mytilus edulis. Next base: position 120,930,376 of record CM034360.1, on the reverse strand, counting down.
ATTTTTTAATAACACTTTAAAACATTAAATATAAGTGTTAGATCAAGTTGACGTGTAAATTGCCTGATATTGTATTAAAAATATATTATTTACGGATACACGTCATTATTATCCCTTTGTGAGCCTCTGACATTCTGTAGTGTTCTGTATAGCTTTTGACTACGTCACATAGCAAGCGGTATTATGATGGCAAATTTCAGTTTCCAACTGGGGTTAAACACGTCTTATTTACCCCGCTATTTTCCTGAAAGTTTAATGACATCTCTGTGTTGTCATCCAATCAAAAAACTCGACACATTTGTAATTCATAATATAACTATATATTTTTATGGGTTGGTTAAAATTGACAGTAATCAGTATATGCGCAGCAGAATATACTTGAACAGTTTTATTATTGAACCTACTGGTAAGGTTTTTAAGTTTGAGCGAAAGACTCAAAATTTGTAATTAAATTTAAATGTCATAAAAAAGTTTTATTTGCTTAAACCAAATAAAAAAAGATTATAAAAATAAAAATATAATTTGGAAAAAATAAAATAAAAGAAGCCCATGACTGTGGTTATACTTTTAAAGTCAAAAGAGACACGAACAACTGATACAGGTAAGAGAAACATGTTATATTTTATAGGACTCGGGCAGGGTATATAATGTGATATATCTGTCTTAGTGTTTATACACACTGTTCTGAAGGTAAATGGTATATATGCCCTTATCCGGGAGTGTCATGTTTTTCACCCCTTTTGAAGTCTTTTGAAGTTGAATTACACATTTATTTCAGATACCCCAAAGTCGTTTTCAAGTACCAGTGATTTCTTTAACATATTTCAGAAACAAGCAACACGGGCTTCTGTTAATTTTTTAACCTATAAATTTGAAAGAACCTTTGGTATATATCGCCTCTTTTTTAACAATGGCAGACCATTATTCACTTCTATTTGGTATGACCTTTTAAAAGTGCCGCATTTATCAAAGATTTAAAAAATAAATACAAAATTTCCTTATAACTTTTTACTATCGTCATAGCAAATACAAAGAATACAATGATTCACTTATTATCTAGTTAGAACCTTTAACGCATATTTTCGATCCACATTTAAAGCGTGAGAAAACCATTTTACGTTATCCTGCACTTTTATGTGTTTTTCAGTTTAACTTTAACCATATTAACTTTCAAAGAAAAAAAAAATACACAAAGCATTTCCGTTAATATTATTTAGTTTCTATAACAATTATAGCAATCATATCAATGTCTAATGTGTATAGAATGGTTTAAAACTTTACATGCGTGGAAAATTTGTCTTAAATCTATCGGTGATTATAAACAAAAATATCATCTATATATATATCAGACTTAGATATTGAGAAATATACAGGATGTTATTTGGATGGATTCATACTTTTCATCTTCGGTTTCAAAGGACAAACAAATAGTGTTTTCAAACTTTTCTTTGAATATGTACCAGAGGTTATCTGGTGACACAAAACCCCTCCCTTATAAACCGGACCTTTTCATAGGGCATTGGCGGCAGAGTTGTCTAAATAATCGATCTAATGTATCACTAGCCAGTCAACACTTGGGTGGTGAGGTATAATCTTTCACTGGCAGTAGAGCTTGACTACTTCTTAATTGAGTTATTAGGATTGTCAGTTTTCCTACCGAATGTCTCTCTGGGCATTATGGCTTCCTCGACCAATAAAAACTAATCACCACAAAAAGCATAATTGTGCCGAAAGCTGCATTAAACATCAATCCAATCAACAAATCAATATATATTTTACATTTTACACAAAAGAACACATTCTAGTTACAACAATAATAAAAAAGAATTGAATAAAATGAATTGAATGAATAAATAAAACTATATAATGTTATAACACTTGGCTGTTGCAATTTGATATTCATCATGTATCAATCTACATCTGGTTTTCCTAATGGTTGTACATCTCACCGGGATATATCAATTATTCATTAATCTGATTTGTACATTTTCCCTTTGATGTGACAGACTTATTTTTTTTCTTACCTCCTATATATTTCGAGGAATATAATTGGTTGAAAGCAACCGTATGGAGAACGTGTGTATTCCATATTAGGTTGTAGGGTTTCAAATCAGGTTAGTAGGTGGGGCGTATTTCAATACACAGTTAGTAGTGATGTTATGTTCCTTTATACAAACAACACGGTTTTGAGGGAGATTTCTTTTAATTTTCTCTGTACGGATCGGACTGGAACCTACATACTTAAAACTCGTATGTTATAAAACGAGCTCCACAGCATGAACATGCGATACACGCAGACCTATAAGAACCAGGCATGGGGAAATCGTAATCAATAATCGTAATCAGCTGTAATCGATTACATTTTGCAGTGTAATCCTATGTAATCAGTAATCATGCCATTTCTGATTAAAAGTAATCTTAATGTAATCGATTACATTGCAAAAAACAGGTGTAATCATGATTACTTTTAGATTATTTTTATATTACATTCATATGATTACTTGCTGATTACATATCTTGTATATATATGAAAACAGTTTTTGATAGACAAGATGAAAATAAGAAAATGTAAAGCTGGAATGAAAAATCATGAAACTAGTATTCACAATGTTGGAACCTTATTTAATGTGATAAACTGTATCATCTTTATAACAAATTTGTATAACCAAGTGTTTTATGTTGTTAACAGTTAACTAAAGGAAATTGCCTCTCCAATATTTCTTTGTGAGATTGAGCTCTTGTGATACAAGATTATGCCTTGAAAGCATTTTTTCCTTGATTGAAAACTTCTGATATTAACTCCAATTTCATAAGTTTACTCAATATTTTTACGTCACTAAATTGAAATTCAAATGCAGAAAACATTTAGTTCAAAATTTGACTTTGATGGACGACATAAATATAACGATGAGCCCACTTAATTCAAAATGGAAGTTAAAACCAGATTTCTTTTATTGACAAATTGAATAAATTTTTTATCAATAACTTCGTGTATAATATGTGCTTTCTAATTTCTATTCTTGATTAACTTTGAGCCTTACAGCTCATCAGTATAAACAAGACATGTACAGTGTATACATATGGCATAATATTACAAACAATATGCATAGTAAACAAAAGGTGATGTCAGAAGTTTCATCAATACAAAATATATTTTATTACAATAAACTGTTTCTTAATTTAAAGTGAAATGTATATACTTTCCTAAGTTACAAAGCTGTTTTGTGTTTTCACCTGACAATAATTCTATTACTTATTAATCAAATCAAGTATCAAAAATTTTCAAACAAATAATTATAATCAACCACTTTTAACTTTATTGATATTGTTATTAAGACAATAACATTTTAATACCCAAGCTCACCTATTGATTGATAAATCACCAAAATTAGTTATTTTGTGTGGGTAAAAAGTTATAAAAAAAACTTTGATATTGCAATATACAATGTAATCATAAGTAATCTAAAGTAATCATAATTACTTTAAAGAAAAGTAATCTAACGTAATCGATTGCATATGAAATAGGTTGTAATTGTAATGTAATCAATTACATTTTATTAGCAAAGTAATTGTAATTTAATCAATTATATTTTAAAGTAATCGACCCCATCCCTGACTGAGAACCTTTTTTCGTTTATTTGTTATAAAGTTGGTCACATGAACACGGAAAAATATATAAAATTACTTTGCACGCGTAATATGTATGACTTCATATTCTTGTATTTGTCTGCCAAATAAATAACATAAGTGCAGAACACTTTCATACTCAATCAGATGTTTTTGTACCATTAAAATGCGTCTCAATGTTCTCATTTGAAAACATATATCACATTCAACAATTATGCATTTTAGTGTCACTAGATGGTGTAAATAAAAATTGTATAACAGTAAAGATACTCAAAACTTTGTGTGAATTCATTAAAAGTGCGATTATAAGTTTATTCTTATTGAAATCAGGAACCGTCGTTTGATTTTAGTACTTTTTGTACAATGATTGGTTGTTTTTCATTAAATATGCTGAATGTCTGGGAAAAGATTATTACACTTTGTTCGCATTGCTTAAAAATGCGTATATTTCTTCTTTTGCATCAGAAATAATGTGTCGTCATTTTCATTCAGTCATTATAAATATATATATTTATATATGTATTTTTATAAGACGGGAATGAAATGGAGATACGATTGATTGCTGCTGTATAAACTCCCCTTTATGGCGCCACTTTTGGGCTATATTGTGGTGGCCAATTCTTATTTGCGGAGGAAGCCGGTGTTCCCGTAGCAAATCACAGACCTGATAGGAAAACTTACAATTCTAGTCAAATAAGATAGAAGTTGGTTGCACCCGCACGAGCGCAGTTCAAACTTACAACCTCAGTGTTGACTGGCTAGTGATTAAAGGAGTAGAACTACTTAGACTATTTGGCCACCGAGGCCCAAAAGAAGATAAGATACTTAATTGATGAATTAATTTACAACCACTGGGTCGATGCCACTGCTGGTGGAGATTTATTTCCCCGAGGGTATCACAAGCCCAGTAGTCATTAATTTTTGTGCAGTTTTGTATTATTTTAACTTTTAGTTTCTTGTGTACAATTTGGAGTTTAGTATGGCGTGCATAATTACTGAACTAGTATATATTTTTTTAGGGGCCAGCTGAATGACGCCTCCGCGTGCGGGAATTTCTCGTTACATTGACGACCGGTTGGTGACCTTCTGATGTTGTCTGCTCTATGGTCGTGTTGTTGTCTCTTTGGCACATTCCCCATTTCCATTCTCAATTTTATGCATACAATTTTTTTTGTGTTCAAGAGCAATATAATCATTTTTTATTTTGAAATGGGAATTGTAAACCGCCGTTTGATTTAAGAACATTTGTACGTCGGAATTAGTTGTTTTTCATGAAGTATTCTTAATTTGGGGGAAAAGATGATTTTGTTCCCGTTGCTTAAAAATGCAAATGTTTCTTATATTGAATTTATTGAAATAAATTAACAAGCCAAAGAAATAAGGCATTATCAAAATACTCATGTTTCTTTTCTTGTCAAAATTCGTTTATCGCCCTCAAGGTGAAAGTTCAAGGTCACACGAAGGTCGTAAATGTACTTGGGTACGCACCACCTTGTGATGAAACATCCACATGCCAAGGATGTTAGGCCTAGGTCAAATGACTAAGAAGTTATTGCATAGTCGTTTTTCTTGCGACAAATATACATTAATTCGACCTAGAGGTCAAATGTTAAGGCCACCTGAAGGTCATCGTGATTTAGCCTCATGATGATATATCTACAGACTACTATGTTGATGATACCCTCGGGAACGAAACGTCCACCAGCAGTAACATCGACCCAGTGGTGTAAATAGCTATCAAAGGTACCAGGATTATAATTAAGTAACGCCAGACGCGCGTTTCGTCTACATAACACTCATCATTGACGCTCAGAACAAAAAGTCATAAAGCCCAACGAGTACAAAGTTGAAGAGCATTGAGGACCCTAAATTTCAAAAAGTTGAGCCAAATACGGCTAAGGAAACTATTTCTGGGACAAGAATCCTTAGTTTTTCGAAAAATTCAAAGTTTTGTTGCAGGAAATTTATAAAAATGACCATATAACTGATATTCATGTCAACACTCATCAGTGACGCTCAGATAAAAAAGTTATATAACCAAACAAGTACAAAGTTGCAGAGCATTGAGGACTCAAAACATGTCATTGAATGATTCTATCATATATGTTGATTTATCAATTTTTTAATGCTACTGTTAGCAACATTTTCTATAGCATGGCAGTTAATTTTTTTGCGGAAGATGGAAAATCCAAAGAAACCTCAGTCCTTTGATTGGTAGTCTTTAATAATGACGACACCAAGAGCTAGCCACCTTGAGATTCTTTCTCACAACCTCACAAGTGATGACAGGCTAATGGTCCTTGAATATGTGTTCATATGCGATGGATAAGTGTTAATTCGGTTAAAAGAAAACAATGAACCTCAAATACAAATGTTATCTTCATAACATTATTCCATCATGTTTTGAACTGAAACTTGTGTTATGATGTGTTGCAAAATGTTCAAGTTTGTTTTTAATTAATCCTGTTTATTAGACCCTCTCATTCGTAATTAACCACCCAATTTCATGTGACGATGCACTAAGACGACATGTCAATTGAACTATACAGTGACGGGTTCAATTGTTTCCACGAAAATGAACGTGAAATCGTAAACCAGAAACATGTCATTATTCATTATTGACAATGTTAAGCGCATTTGAACTTAGTTTCCAGCAAAATATTATGTTAAAGAAAATTGGCGTCCTATTTCGCTTAGGAATACGGACTATAAAATCATACCAAAAATACTTGCGAAATACTTACAATTCGTACTACTGCAGAAAATTGATTTGGGTCAAAAAGGTTTTGGCAAAGGGCGCAACGTTTTTCAATGCAAGATACATTTGTTTTGTGAATAAGAAAATGAAGAGGACGCGATCTTATTCTTGGATCAATAAGAAGCATTTGATAGGACGGAGTGGGAATGTATAGACTTTTGTTTTTAGAATTTGGGCTTGGGGAAACATTCAAGAGTTTAATTTCCATGTTTTTCATTAACTTTATAACGTGAATTAATACGAATGGTTTATTTCCTTCAATATGCCAAGGATGCTTAATTGCTCGAAATTTTTAACAAGCTAAAAGATAAAAGAAACTGAATGCACAACAAAGCCGCTTTGAAGCTCCGTATATATCCTGAACAAATTGACCTGTTAAAAACAGACACAATCGTGCAAAGTCATTCTGATAGACCAATGAAAATAATAAATTTTTGTTAATTGACAAAAAAAAAATAGTTTAAGGTGTAATACCACCATTGATTTTCCCCTATTAATCTTTGTTAAATTGGCATTTAAAAAAATGGACAGTATTTACCTTTATTTCGACCAAAGAAATATTTTTCATGAATAAAGTTTAATCCTTCCCAGTGCCACAGTGAACGTTTCACACTACATTTTATAGCATATAAGAAAGTAACTATCACCGGAAGTAAACAACCCAATTTTTACACTGTTATTTACTGGTTACCTGCTTTGGTAAATATGTAACCTTAACTTTCCAAAATATTTTATAAGACAATCAAATAACAAAAGAATGATGCTTCAGACACCCAACATATATCTCATATGACTCAGAAAAATTTAAGTGCATTGAAATGCAGGGTTAATTTTCTACAACTGTCAAATTCAAGGGAATATTTTTTAAGACCTACTTTCGTATACAACTGGATGTGACGTACCATGATTTGGTGATATTACACCTAAAGAACACCTAAATTTCAAATAAACTAAATGTAATTCCCCCCTCTAATTGCAAGTTATTTCAAGCATAACTGCAAAGTTTTGTCTCAGCCAGAGCTATAGTTTCAGAGATAATCACTATAATGTAAGGCTATATCCTACGGCGATTTCAGTCTAATTTCTTCGAAAAATCCTAATTTCAGTGTATCATTATAAAATGCAGTGTTGACTAATATCTGATCATATACTCATGATCTATGCATTCAAACAATTAAATAGGATACAAAAGACCTCTTTAAGATGATAAACAATTTTTTGCACCTTTAAGAGATCATTCGAAGGTCTGTTCTGGTCCAATTTTCCTTACTCCTTCTTTTTCATGAAAACTCGATATCTTTTGTCTAAAAATTAAACAAATGAGATTATTTTCCCCCACAAAATGAAAGAAATGTAATGTTAAATCAATAATTAATAAAAGTGTTTTTACTGAAAGGACTGTCTCTATAGATGTTAACAGTCTCCACGGAAGTTTCTATAAGCCTTAAATATGTTTAACTTGAGTTTTTGGTCTGTTCCCCTAGTGTGACAAATAACGGTTGTCTTTCAGTCAATCATTTATTTTTACTGATATCAAAGTCATTTTATTTACTTATAACAGTATATTTCTAATAGATTTATAAAAAACGTCCACTGTCTTTAAAGTGGAGAGAAAGAGTAATAAAAAAGCAGTTACCATGGTTACTTATATTCAAATATGCTCTTTAACTTCTGACTATACTAGTATTTGGCCTCTTCAACTTTTTGTTAATTTCGACGGTCATTGATGAGTCTTTTGTAGACAAATCGCACGTCAGTCTACACAATTTGACTTCAATGATTATCTTATTCGGAATTAGATAAATAAGAAGGAAGTATGAGAGAAAAAACAAATAAGTTAATCGCATAAAAACAAATGAAGCCGGACCGAATACGTCGACAAGGATAATTTGTAGCCAATTCTAACCTAGTCCAATAAAAAGAACTAATTAAACAGTGAATTTTAATTGGAGACGCGTTTTTATTTATCGATTGAGGAAGCGTTGGTTCAACATAAAAGAAACAATAGTTAAGAACAGACAACAGTATCAAATCAATGGTTAAAACTACTTAAACCAACCGTTTACCAAGGCCCCTTTTCAAATTATACATTTGTAGCAAGTAAATTTAAATTAAATGATGACATTTCTCAACTATTGCAGAAAGAGGCTAATGATACTGAAGGCACATCAAACTGATCAGTCGAACATAAACTGACAACGTCGTGGCTAAAAAAAAACACAAGCAGACAAACAAAAGTTGACAGAACACAACATAGAAAACAAAAGACCGAGCAACACGAACCCCACAAAAAATGGGGGGGGGGGGGGGGGGGGGGTATCTTATGTGCTCCAGAAGAGTCAGCAAAATCTGATCCATTTGTTAAAAAACTTCAGTTTAATCAAATGCTTGAAAACGTTGCAAACTTGATTGTTTTCTGTTTTTTTATAGGTAATTTTGTCGACTTTAGTTCTAATGTGATATCACATCTACATGTTTGTAACATGAACACGTTCTCTCAATATAAAAGTAGTAAAACACTTAAGATTTTAACTTTGTTTTTCATTTCGTCAGTTTCAAGAAAAGAGCTTATATGAAATTAATAAGTTTGTATGACTCTTACTTTTCTTTTCAGTGTCGTAATTTTTACCACTGTACAGAAACAAGTCGAAGAATGTATAATCCACAGGTTGGTTGTCTTCACGTTCATAAGTTTCAAACACACATCAAGATATGTTACAGTATATTATTAAATATTAGTAATGCTTGTAATAACTAATGAATCTAGTTTGAAGAAATTTCTTACATGTCTTCATCATTTGTTTATTCCTATTGCTAAAATTGACTTTTTTCAAACTAAATATTCTTGTAACAAAAACTTCTGCACGTCATTCGATGAGATGTAATTTCTATGACGGCTGGATGGGCCAATATTGTTTTGCGCTACCTCCTATGATATTCAAAGTGCAAATCGAAAAGGAAAAAACCGCGACAATACAAAGGTGGAACTCAATATGAATTTCCATACGCTTTTTTCTGTTTTCGTAAATAAAAAAGTACCAAGTAGCGCTACAGAGACTATTACAAATAGGGAACGTGTACCTGTTTATGGTTCGTTTTGCTAATCTAAAGATATTGCGTTGTTTCTGATACTTTAGCTTAAATCTTAATAATTCATATTGAAATATAACAGTCTTTTTCAGAAGCCTATATGTCAGTGGTAGTCGTTAGTTTCTGTCTGTGTAACTTGTTTCTCTTTTAGTTATTTTATCTTAAATTGGGTTTGTTCATTTTTTCGTTTGAAATGTCATTTTGGGGCCATTTATTGCTGAAAAAGTTTTGCTCATTGTTGAAGGCAAATGGCGGTCAGACTATTAAGTCCAATATTTCCTTAATTATACGTCATTTAACCTCTGTGGGAAAGTTGTTTTATTGTCAATCATACCACATATACATCTCCTTGTTATATACTATTAAACATAATTTGCCAAGATAAATTTGAACACAAAATATGTCATATATGAACATAATATACCCTTTTCATGGTGTTAATAAGAGACATTGAATTAAGGTTTGATGGGTCTACGTACCTTAGGTTACAAGATTTTTTTACTCGTATCCTTTGAAAAATAGTATCATTGCATTGACATTTTTTAGTGACTGAAAATATTGTATTGCGTCTTTTTTTCACAATTAATCAGATTAAAAGCTGACGAAGAGATTAACATGGATATGTTCCAGACCATATGAGTATTTGGACCGTACGCGTACGGTCCGGACCGTATACGTATACTCGTACGGTCCGACCATACGCGTACGGTCGGACCGTATGAGTATACGCGTACGGTCCAGTACGAGCTGACCATACATGTTATTTGATCATATGGGTTAAATTGAAACAAGCATTTATCACAATCTTTATTTTTAGTTTTACAAATTGTTATTTATAATTTATTACAATTAGATAGATAAAATGAACAAATGAACAATTGAAATTAAGTATTTGTTTAATTTTATATCTGAATCCCATTTTGGTACTCTTGCCCAAGGTGACACAATTCAAGTAACGTAATATTTTCATGTATGCAGTTCATGCATGTTCCTTTGTATTTGCATTTTTTTGGTAAAGTTGCTAAATATTCTAAAACAATTGACCTCCAACATTATGTTTACTTCCGATATCTTCAATTTCAGTGATCATAATTCAATTAATGTATTACTGATCGACATGCTTAATACAAGAGACTAAAAGATTTTATTAGCGTGAATTTAAAAAAAGTTAAAATATAAAGGTTTTTTTTCAATTACAATTGAACTTTTTTAGATTAATTTGATAGTTAAGTTATGTTGATCTGCTTTATTCATTTGTAACTAATAAACTTGACCAACTTTTTAATATTAGTCAGACCGTACGCGTACGGTCCGACCGTATGAGTATTTTGAAAAAGTACGCATACGGTCCAGACCGTACGCGTACGGTCCAAATACTCATACGGTCTGGAACATATATACTATTAACAATATAGTAGCAGCTAGTTGAGCTGCTATGTCTTAGAAAACAATTGAAAACAACAGGTTAGAAATTCCATGCGTTAATCAAATACATTGTATCTATCTAGTATGTGAAACGATTGCTACTTAGCTAACCAACCAATTCCATTTTTGATTATCTAGATAACATGATTTGTTTTTAGCTATCAAGATCTATTTAGCTTGACTAGACTAGCTACACATTCAATAGTCGAAATCTACGTAGCCATACTCAGTAGCTATGCTGTTAAACGCATCACTGGTATGACTAGTGTAATGCTAGCCGGCGTAAATATTCATGAGGCTATTCGTCAATAATATTCATGAGATGAGACCGCGTTGGATGACGTGGTGTGGGTAATTTATAAATTGTGACAATAAAAAAACTTTCTGCTTTAAAAATTCAATATGGTAGTGCTATTTAGCTTTATTAAATCTTGAATCAATAGTTGTCTTCAGCAAGGTCTGCGTCATTAAAAGTGAAAGTAAATAAAAAGACTA
>CM034360.1:120833634-120918881 GCA_019925275.1 Mytilus edulis | reverse complement strand
TTAGAACAAGGATTCAGTATGCTTGATTTTTTTTTATTGACAACATATTTGTTGAATTAGAAGATAGACTTTTCAACAAATTGCTCTCCTTACTATATGAACGAACTGTGCGCATCTCTTTTTCAGACCTCTTTTATTATATGAGTCGGCGTTCCTTCAGTGACTTGTAAAAAATTAAAAGATCGAAAAAGCCAATACGTTTAATTTCACATTCAGATATATTGAAGATACTCTTTTTATAAACAATCTAAACTTCCTGATTTAGTTCCTAAATGTGCCTTATTTTTGATTGAAATTTATTTATAATGAATGTCAATAATTTATTTTGGAATTTTATGGAACCATAACATGTATTTGTGACTCTTCACATTTTACATAATCCGTTTCGCGGATTAACATGTTTAATCCCGCCACATTATGTATGTATGTGCCTGTTATTCAGTGGTTGTCGTTTGTTTATGCGTTATATATTTGTTTTTTTCGTTATTATTTTTTTTTATATAAAAAAGACCGTAGAGTTTCTCGTTTGAATTGTTTAACATTGTCATTTCGGGGCCATTTATAGCTGACTATGCGGTATGGGCTTTGCTCATTGTTGAAGGCCGTACGGTGACCTACAGCTGTTAATTTCTGTGTCAATTTGGTCTCTTGTGGAGAGTTGTCTCATTGGCAATCTTTTTTTATATTCATTGAATGCTCTTAACGTAGTGTTTAACATAGTCATCAACCTAATTTGATTCATGCGCAGTTAATGAGTCTTGTTTGACCAAATCACATGTCTGGTTTGGTTCAAGCTAAATGTAATGAACAATTGTCTTTTCCGAACTCTAGATATTTTGGTTTTACATCAGGAGTTCTACACAACAATTAACGACAAAAGGGATGATTTGTCTTTCCCCAGTTTTTTCCTTTTGTGAACGGTGAATTTCCTTTGGCACCGTCTTACGGTGTTTTTATATCCCAAATTCGTTCCCTATGCCCGTGCCTGTAATGATGTTTTGGGTTTCAATTAGCATACCCTACATTGTTATATATAACTATCAATAATCAAATCATGAATTATGTTATTATATTATTTGTTTACAAATGACCCAATTCTTCAATTGAGATATAAATGTTTGGTTTGCAAGTTTGGCTGTACTTGTAGAAAACTTATTATAAACGGAAAAGTTCATTCTTTATTTTTCTTTTTTATGTTGTTTACCGAGCCTGGAAATTTAATTAAGATCCGGATAAGATTATCAGTTGTTTTAGTAAACTTGTTTTAAAAAGTTACCAATTCAAAACTGTAATAATACCTTTGTTTTTTGTCTTTATTTTAATAAATATTGATTCTGTTATCAGTTGATTGAAACCATACTAACCAGTTTTGTTATGCTCATAGGCACTTTCAAGAAGAATAAAAAGAAACGTAAACGAACTTTGGAGAGATGATATAAGAAGACAGGACAAAGGATAAAAGCATATAAGAAAATATACCCCCACGATTCGTAGCAATGAACTGATAGTGATTCCCAGTTATTCTTTAGTTTATCCAGATTTTCTACTTCCTGTTAAAAAGTTAGCATTGGTAGCATTTCTAAGATAAACATTAACAGTTCATATATTTCAAACGGTTATGCTGTTGGTATTTTCACAAACTAAAAAAATAGAGTAATCCTTTATTTTTAATATCTAACAGTTTGTTTAGATTCACAAATCTGTATCACCGAATTCCTTAATAAGATTAATGAAAATATTCAGATATGAATTTTGAAAAACCAATTAACAAATGATGATTCTGATTGTATTTTTTGATAGATCCTGATCTGCTTCCTTTCGCTGGAACGTCTGAAGATTTCCGAAAACTGCTATCCACTGGAACATATGAGTCGTTTGAAAATAGAGTTTTCCTTTGTGGAAGTTGCGCATGTGGTAAGTCCACCCTAGCAAGTGTTCTGATTGGTACCCCAATACCACTTACATGGAAATCAACAGATGGATTAGTCATACACTTTGGGCGAAATGGTATCAACTTGGAGAGTTTTGAGATGGTCCCTTTAAAAGAAGGTAAGGTATTTTGAAAATATAAGACATGGATATTGTTTATTCATATAGTATAATGCTTTCCAAGATAGGCATAAAGAGTTCATGTATTTGCAACGAACTGTTGATATTTTCACAAATAAAAATATATTTGTTAATTTTCTCGTTTGATTGATAAAAGACCTAAATTAATATAAACGACATTCCAAGTTCCAAGTAGTAAAATGGATGTCAGACGTTCCTAAATTTTAAGGATGTCATCACAAGATGGTTAACCATTATGTTTTATCTGTTTCACAGATTAAGATTTATATTTACAACTTATTTTCGACTCATAAGTTTGGACTTCCCTTCAATTGGATATATCGCCTTTTAAGATCTTTTAACAGTTAAAATATTAAACAATATATCGATATTAACTATACCTATCATAATGTATACTGATTGTTATTATAAATGACATAATCTAGAATAATTTTTTTATTTTTTAATCGATAACTTTCAGGTTAATCCGTTCTGTCAGGATATTTCGGTTTAACTTTGAACCTAAGTCAAGTGATATAAAATTGTTTGCTTACTTCCAGTTTAGATTGTATCCAATGAATGTAAATAAAAATCTATTGCAACATGTGCAAATAGAGCTCTTCTCAAACTGTTTGAAATAGTTTTAACTAAGAATACAAAGATTAATTAAAGATTAATCGGATTAAATTCAACATTTCTATACCAGTTATATCTTGAATTTCTGAGTTTAATCTTTAAAACTAAAATTCTCTAATACCTCTCCCGTTACTTTGAGACCTCATGAGAATGAATCATCCTCTTTCCAATAATATGTGTAGTTGTAAATGTCGAAGATTGTGTCTCTTTGAGATAAAATATGGATATTTTATCTGGGAACAAGCAGGCAAACATAACAAGAGGCAGTTTGGTTTTATGTAATCATATGTATTTATAAAGTACAGCCTATATCTGTACATGATTACAATCATCATTTAATAGTATCATGGAGAAACCCGATTTATCTATCAGATATTCGGATTTTGATGTTGATGAATTAAGGATATTGTGTCGGTGTTCAAAAGTTATAAATCGATTGAAAATGGCGAACAGCTGCATTTTGAAGTATTAAAATGCTTTCACAAAAATGCGTTACACAAAAAGTAATTTATTTTCGTTATGATTACCTGCTGGTTCTCAGATATATCAATATTTTATGTCATAGAGACACAATCTTTGAGTTATACCACTACACATACTTTTGAATAAAAGTTTTATTTGGTTTGATATTATACGGTCTGGTAGAATGAGGAGAATCATTCTAGGTTAGAAACTGAATATATATATTTATTATGCTAAGAGCAATCAAACTATAAAAAACAGGTCGATAACAATTATACAAGTACATAAAAGAATGGTTATATATACTTAGACGTGAAACTGATGTTCACAAATGTAAAATGTGTAAGTTTTTATCATTTTACGTGATATAAATTTGACTAATGAACATAAGGCCGATGGCATATGAAGCTAGCCTTTCAGACATGTTCGCCATACTTTTATTCCATACACCAAATATAGTTGAAATATTGCTTAATGCACCTTTTCAAGTAACAAAACTAAGACAGCTTATCATTGACTTATGAACAGTGCAAATGAGGTCAAGGTCAAGATCAAGGTGAGCATATATCACAACTTTACATGCACAAATAAATGTATATTATCCCTTATCATAATCCTATATTCATCCATTCGTTTCAAGAGAAAAATAGAGAATTTCATTCATTAACTTTTCAAAAAGTTAGAAACCACAAACATGTATCATGTTGACTGTTATTCAAGCATTAAAATATATAGTATGTTAGTTGTGAGTAATTCATAAGGGAAAAAGAAAACACCTGAAAAAACATGACGTTTGTTTGAAATAGGTAGTAAAACAATAAAGCTATGTATCTAACCATAACAACCTTTCAGAGGAAATGTTCTGATGACACCTAAATGTTCCTCTTTTTTAATTTTTCTTATATTTACATTATATTCATGGTAGGGTATGGAACGCCACAGCTGTCTTATGTGGAACTCTGATATTACTTTATGTTGTTCTATTATTACTTAATGATATTTTGTCTTTACTTAATATGGTTTTGACATTACGTAATGATATTTTAATATAACTCAATATGGAATAGTCATTACTTAATGATATTTCGATGTTACACGAAATGGTTTCGTACTGACTTGATATAGTTTTGTCATTACTCAATATGGTTTTGTCATTACTCAATGTGGTTTCACCATTATTTGATATGGTTGTGTCATTAGTCAATGTGGTTTTAACATTACTCGACTAAAACTAGAACTTTAATTCTAAGCATGACTTGAATTCGAAAACTATCTCAAATTTTAACTCAAACAGTAACCCAACTTTAATTTAAACACTAATTAGATGGGTGGCCACACGCATTCAAGGCACATACAACATGGAAATATATCTAAAAAAAGAACAGGTTTTTCCGAATTGGTCACGTGGTTTTACCTCATCAAGTAATGGGATAACCACATCAAAGAATTACAGGACCATATCAAGGAATGACAAGACCACATTAAGTAAATTTGGAATACAACCTTATTCAAGGATCGAGGTGCAGTATTTGTATCTCAGATACTATAACCAATGTGTTTACTGTATTTGATATATGGAATGATTGTAAGGTTTTATCTGACTTTGACTTCATTTTCATGGTTCATTGGACAATGTTCAGCTTTTGACGTCTGGTGTATTTCTCGGATACTATTGACAATAAGCCACTATGTTTTACATAATCATTGTAATGTATATACCTGTCCGGCTGCGTATGAATACAAAACGTCAATACGGGCGTGATGCCATAAACATTGACAATATTGAAAATAACTTTTATTTTACGCAATCAGAAGACAGCAAGTACACCAAATTTATTTATTATCTTATATTTGGATTTAAGACATTAACGTGGTTGACTTACAATGTACTAAAAATGATAGTCATCTGCATGAAGACGGATTTACTGCCTCTATTTTGAGTACCAATCCATGCTTTACCTGACAGTTTATTAATGTTAGTCTTCCCACCGCACCATAAGGAAAACTAACCAATTATTGCATTTCTTTCTTCGTCATTAACATTAATGCATTGCACATTTTATTTGATCAGCACATTCATAGTATGTTTCATTTATTTGTTTCTTTTAACGACAAATTCATAATGAAAACATTTTTTATTGCAGAAGATACAGTTGGGTGCAGACCAAGCATTACATAAAGTAAACGCAAGTTAACGCCGCGTGCACATATTTCGTTAGTTAACTTCAAATCTCCCGTTTACTAGTAAACGCACGTTTACTATAATTACGTTAACGTGGTCGAAATGGAAATTTCTAATGTCTACCCTAGTAAACGGGCGTTTACTATGTGTCCGTTTAGTCAGTAGTAAACGGGCGTTTACTTCAGAATTCTTCAAATTTATTTTTACGTGCACTTAAAAATAAACGGGCGTTTAGTACAGATTTTACAAGTGTATTTTTACGTGCACTTGAAAGTAAACGCACGTTTACTTTTCGCGTTAACTGATTGGGTAAATTTAGAAATAAACTTCAAGTTCATTTGCACATTTATTTTATAAAAGCGACCTTTAGTCTTTATATTTCACGTATATGTGTTTCAAACCAGAACAATTCAAAAACTCTTTTAATTCGAAATATTAAATTACACAAAATCACTTTCATAAAGTTCATTAACTTTACTGATTGGCAGATTTTCTATATTTTCCTTTCAAAAGTTACATGTGCAAATATCGATACGGAAAGAAAGGTTATCCGAGACATCGGGAGAATATTTTTATATGATGGGATATAAACATCATGGTTTACGTTGTTTCGTTCCCCGTTTATAATTGTCTCTTCGAATTCCTAACTATAACTCGGTGTATTTAATACATTAATTTTTAATCGAAATTCACCTTGTTTGCCTTGGATTAACATGATAAGATTCTGTTTTGACAAATGATAAAAAAAAAAACGTAAATTGAACAGTATATTGAAAGGGATATCAATAAAGTGTAATATAAGTATGTTCATTTGTACCATCTCGTCAATTAAAATGTTCAAATATTGCTATCTTTACATTGATATATAACTCATTTACTATGCGGCTATATAAATTTACATAATAGAATGCTTATATGGTCAGTTTTGGTTGTTGTGGACAAATAATTTTATTATATGAGTCAGTCTGAGGTATCAAAACTACTGAATTTTGTTTACGATTCAATATTTTCAATAAAAAAAGGACATGCTGGCACTCTAAATTGATGCGAACAAATTTTTTTAGTCATAATATTCAAATATTGCTACCTATTTTCTTATACAATCAATCCTTACATGAAAATATAGCTCATTTACTATGCGGCTATATAGATTTACATAAGCAAATGCTTATATGGTAAGTTTTGGTTGTTGCGGACAAATAATTTTATTATATGAGTCAGTCTGAGGTATGAAAACTACTGAATTTTGTTTACGATTCAATATTTTGAATAAAAAAAGGACATGCTGGCACTCTAAATTGATGCGAACAAAATTTTTAGTCATAATATTCAAATATTGCTACCTATTTTCTTATACAATCAATCCTTACATGAAAATATAACTCATTTACTATGCGGCTATATAGATTTACATAATAAAATGCTTATATGGTCAGTTTTGGTTGTTGCGGACAAATAATTTTATTATATGAGTCAGTCTGAGGTATGAAAACTACTGAATTTTGTTTACGATTCAATATTTTGAATAAAAAAAGAACATGCTGGCACTCTAAATTGATGCGAACAAAATTTTTTAGTCATAATATTCAAATATTGCTACCTATTTTCTTATACAATCAATCCTTACATGAAAATATAACTCATTTACTATGCGGCTATATAGATTTACATAATAAAATGCTTATATGGTCAGTTTTGGTTGTTGCGGAGAAATAATTTTATTATATGAGTCAGTCTGAGGTATGAAAACTACTGAATTTTGTTTACGATTCAATATTTTAAATAAAAAAGGACATGCTGGCACTCTAAATTGATAGGAACAAATTTTTTTTAATCATAATATTCAAATATTACATCCTTTTTTATTATACAATCAATCCTTACTTGAAAATATAACTCATTTACTATGCAGCTATATAGATTTACATACTAGAATGCTTATATGGTCAGTTTTGGTTGTTGTGGACAAATATTTTTATTATATGAGTCAGTCTGAGGTATGAAAACTACTGAATTTTGTTAATGATTCAATATTTTGAATAAAAAAGGACATGGTGGCACTCTAAATTGATGCGAATAAAATTTTGTAATCATAATGTTCAAATATTGCTACCTATTTTTTTATACAATCAATCCTTACATGAAAATTTAGCTCATTTACTCTGCAGCTATATAGATTTACATAAGCAAATGCTTATATGGTCAGTTTTGGTTGTTGCGGACAAATAATTTTATTATATGAGTCAGTCTGAGGTATGAAAACTACTGAATTTTGTTTACGCTTCAATATTTTGAATAAAAAAGGACATGCTGGCACTCTAAATTGATGCGAACAAAATTTTTTAGTCATAATATTCAAATATTGCTACCTATTTTCTTATACAATAAATCCTTACATGAAAATATAACTCATTTACTATGCGGCTATATAGATTTGCATAATAAAATGCTTATATGGTAAGTTTTGGTTGTTGCGGACAAATAATTTTATTATATGAGTCAGTCTGAGGTATGAAAACTACTGAATTTTGTTTACAATTCAATATTTTGAATAAAAAAAGTACATGCTGGCACTCTAAATTGATGCGAACAAAATTTTTTAGTCATAATATTCAAATATTGCTACCTATTTTCTTATACAATCAATCCTTACATGAAAATATAACTCATTTACTATGCGGCTATATAGATTTACATAATAAAATGCTTATATGGTCAGTTTTGGTTGTTGCGGACAAATAATTTTATGATATGAGTCAGTCTGAGGTATGAAAACTACTGAATTTTGTTTACGATTCAATATTTTAAATAAAAAAAGGACATGCTGGCACTCTAAATTGATGTGAACAAATTTTTTTTAATCATAATATTCAAATATTACTACCTTTTTTATTATACAATCAATCCTTACTTGAAAATATAACTCATTTACTATGCGGCTATATAGATTTACATACTAGAATGCTTATATGGTCAGTTTTGGTTGTTGCGGACAAATATTTTTATTATATGAGTCAGTCTGAGGTATGAAAACTACTGAATTTTGTTTACGCTTCAATATTTTGAATAAAAAAGGACATGCTGGCACTCTAAATTGATGCGAACAAAATTTTGTAATCATAATATTCAAATATTGCTACCTATTTTCTTATACAATCAATCCTTACATGATAATTGGGCTCATTTACTATGCGGCTATATAGATTTACATAAGCAAATGCTTATATGGTCAGTTTTGGTTGTTGCGGACAAATAATTTTATTATATGAGTCAGTCTGAGGTATGAAAACTACTGAATTTTGTTAACGATTCAATATTTTGAATAAAAAAGGACATGCTGGCACTCTAAATTGATGCGAACAAAATTTTTTAGTCATAATATTCAAATATTGCTACCTATTTTCTTATACAATAAATCCTTACATGAAAATATAACTCATTTACTATGCGGCTATATAGATTTACATAATTAAATGCTTATATGGTCAGTTTTGGTTGTTGCGGACAAATAATTTTATTATATGAGTTAGTCTGAGGTATGAAAACTACTGAATTTTGTTTACAATTCAATATTTTAAATAAAAAAAGGACATGCTGGCACTCTAAATTGATGCGAACAAAATTTTTTAGTCATAATATTCAAATATTGCTACCTATTTTCTTATACAATCAATCCTTACATGAAAATATAACTCATTTACTATGTGGCTATATAGATTTACATAATAAAATGCTTCTATGGTCAGTTTTGGTTGTTGCGGACAAATAATTTTATTATATGAGTCAGTCTGAGGTATGAAAACTACTGAATTTTGTTTACGATTCAATATTTTAAAATAAAAAAAGGACATGCTGGCACTCTAAATTGATGCTAACAAACTGTTTTTAGTCATAATATTCAAATATTGCTACATATTTTCTTATTCAATCAATCCTTACATGAAAATATAACTAATTTACTATGCAGCTATATAGATTTACATATTAAAATGCTTATATGGTCAGTTTTTGTTGTTGCGGACAAATTATTTTATTACATGAGTAAGTCTGAGGTATGAAAACTTCTGATTTTTTTTTACGATTCAATATTTTGAATAAAAAAGTACATGCTGGCAATCTAAATTGATGCGAACAAAATTTTTAGTCATAATATTCAAATATTGCTACCTAATAATAATTATATATTACGAGTTAGTCTGATGTATGAAAACTACTGAATTTTGTTTACTATTCAATATTTTAAATAAAAAGAGGTCATCGCCGTCAGGCTGGTACAAAAATTGCTGTCAATTGTTTTATATGGTCAATTATGGCATAAAAATATAACTGAATTACTTCTATATAGAATAAGATAACTTATTAAGAGGTAAATTTTGTCAGTTGTGGTGAATGATATCAAAAAGTTTTGTTTTACGAGTCAGTCTGTCTAAGATGAGAAAACTGTTTGATTTTGGTGAGGATTAAATTACATGTATTTGAATAAACATACTTAAACTATTATTTGCGAAGAACAAGAAATTTACTATAATTATTGTTCAATTAAATACAAATGTGTGACATTTTTAAATAACTGTAATCGTCAATATGTCAAGCAGAAATGACCACTTGGTCAATTAATTTTGATGTTCCTTATCATTTCATATTTTAGGTCAGTGTATCCAAGTTACGATGACAATCTGCGTTAACGGGCGTTTACTACAAACAGTAAACGCGCGTTTACTTATTACAAAAATAGAAGACGCGCCTTTTTCCACGTTAACGCGGAGGTAAACGGAAAAGTAAACGCCCGTTTACTCTTTACAAAATTAGAAGACTCGCCGTTTTTGCGTTAACGCGGAGGTAAACGCGAAAGTAAACGCCCGTTTACTTTTAATGTCTACTGCAATTTCGGAGTTAACGCACAGTTAACGCGGCGTTTACATGAAGTGCACGCGAGTAAACGCCGCGTTAACTTTTTCGGCCCGTCTACATGTAATGCTTGGTCTGCACCCAACTGTAGAGGTCATAATGTGTTGACCAAGTTAGTAATTGGAAAACCAAATCGTGAGATCACTAAATGTCAAACTATTGACAACCAACATGACCTGTGCTTTGCTCCATCCTCTAATGATTTGACAGAATTAAATCTTCAGGATTCTGAGATTGATGCTAATTTCAGTTCAGAAGTTTCTGTATCCACCGAGGATGACATTGGGGAATATGAAGTCTTATCGAGAGAAAATTTCAGTACATCTGAAATGAACAATACTTCATCCATTAGTCTGCCTAATGTGAAAACGGTTGAAGCCTATGCTGTACATGATGACATTTTGAAAGAAGTTGAGAGTGGTCAATACAAAGTTAAAATTGCACCTTCAGATTTAGTTGACTTTGGTGGTCAACGATCGTATGATATGACCCATCAGTTATTTGTTCAGCACGGTGGTACATTTGTAGTGATGTTTGATGGCAGAAAAGATTTTCAGGAACCTCTGACAGAATATCCTACGGGTGATATTTCTAATGAAAGTAAGTACAGCCTTATGACAATTGATAATATAGATATATAATTGAGAACGGAAATGGGGAATATGTCAAATAGACAACAACCCGACAATAGAGCAGACAACAGCCGAAGGCAACCAATAGGTATCCAGGTGGTCCTCAGGTGGCCCATAAATTGACTTTTTTTTAAATCACACCTCAAATAGGCCTGCGGCTCCTGATTTGGGACAGACGCATAAATACGACGGGGTATAACATGTTTTGTGAGATCGCAACTTCCCCCTTATATCTCCAGATAAAGTAGAAAAAAATGCATAGCAACTCGCACAATAAAACTCAGTTTAAAAGAATTACGAATCCGATGGCAGAATAGGTAATAAAAGAAACTTAGCAAAATGACAATGATATATAAATAAACAAAGGAGAACTAGCAGTTACTGACATGCCAGCTGTATATATAAAGATCAATTTATTACATCTTGTGATCAATTTATTTGGCAATCGTCAATGGCAGTCAGCAGGGTTTAAGAACATCAATTGTTCGACCTGCGAGTCAAATGCGTTTTGTTAAAATATACTCTTTTACTCTTTTGGTCTTTTAGAAAATGTTTTTGGTGCTGTATTTAGACCCCTCTACCGCTTAATAAGTTTTACATGCAAACGTACAAAAAATGCGATGTTTAACCAACACAATCATAGGTTTGAACGCAGTTTTCAATTTAGAGTTGTTATATACTTATATATATAAATAAACAACTCTAAAAATATAACTAGAAAGACATTATAATTTAACTCTGCATTATCACTAAAATATGAACATGAACATAGAGGCATATGCAAGAGGGAAACTTATTTGCTTATTCGTATTTATCCAGCTATTGTGAAACATTGGGTCAACTCAATACTCACCTACTGTGTTGATGATAGTAGTGTCATGCCAAAGATCTTATTTGCTGCAACGCATAGGGATAGACTCACAGATGTAAGCATTTATTCAGCTACCCTGTTTTTTTGCTATTGTGATTTAATTTCATTTAATCGAAAATGTATATTTTTCATAACGTATCGTAAGCTGTACAATGGCTAAACATGACAAAATACAAATCCATTTTAAAAGTTTATTCTTCAAACAGACACCTGTATATTATTGCGGGTTTAGCATGTTTGAAAGCGATAGAACATCCTCGAACCTCGGACAGTGATGTACCTGCACAACATAATCGCAAACCGTAAAAATCAGTTAAAAAAAAAGGCGTAACCCTTCAGATCAACACAAAAATATATCCGAATAGACTAATTGCACAAAGTATCGACCGGTCAATATTCGTAGTTATTTGAAAGCCAATTCCGACTTTTGAATTTTAATAAACCATATTTCCAAGAGAAAATTAACAATCGATACACATCCACTGGATGTAGAGTAACGAGGTCATAAACACTGAGACAAACATATACTACCTTGTCCAATGCTAAAACATAAGATGTTATTAATGTATCTATTAGCATTATGTACTGTTTACTCACCAGGATATGCAGAAGATAAAGCATAAGGAAATTGTAAAGAGAGTCACTGAAATGTTTGGTTCCCACGAAATGAATAAACACATTGTCTTTAATCCAGTTTTCTTTATAAATGGTACAGACAAAGACGATCAAGAAATTCAGAATTTGAAAAACCATATTGTCACTATTGCCCGGCACCAGCCATCTTGGGGACTACGGCGGCCAATAATTTGGGTCCCAATTGAGCTTATGATCGATAATATGATCAAAGATAATATCAATATAATACCGAAAACATATTTAGTCGAGGCAAACACAATGAATAAAGATTTAGCACTCTCTGACAAACAAATGAGCGAGTTTCTCTTAACACAACACGCATTGGGCAAAATCATGTATTTTGATCAACCAGAACTTAACAATTTCATCATTCTGTATCCTCCTGCATTGGTCAACATCCTGAGGTCATTCATCACAGATGAAATGTTTTGGCCCAACGATGAGACCCTTAGAAGTATTCTAAGACGAATGACAGAAACTGGTAAAATACACAAAACTGATCTCATTAAACTATGGCAACAGAAAGAATTCATTCATCATATACCAGATGATGACTACAAAGAGTTCATTATTCAGGTTCTTGTACATCTGGATGTTTTGGTCCTGCCAAAAAGATACTCTGGCCAGGATGAGACACACGTAGATTATTTTTTAGTTCCATGCACAGTTAAACACAAGATGCCGATGTCCTTTCTGGATGACAAATCATTTGCAAACAGAACAATTGCGCTGGTCTATCACATACGACAGTCATCCATACCGTCGGCATTGTCTTTCAAACTGATAGGTGCTGTTAGTGGTATTTGGCCTATCAAAGAGGTGAACGAACGTCCATTATTATACCATTCCTCAGCTGTACTATGTGTTGACAGCCAAACGGAGTTTCGAATAATAGTAGAAGACAACAGAATTGTCGTCTATCTTACAAACATCTCATCTAGGTCTTGCATCTCCCCAGATATCGCAGCCAGTATTCAAGATTGCTTGACGGTTACTTTACAAGCTGTTTTGAAGTTTTATCTAATCAGCATAGGAAAAAAACACCAACAAGTAAATGTGTCGAATCTCTTTCACATTGAAGTCGGAGAAGTTTGTTGCAGATCTCCATGTGTGATATCAATTTCAAAGGCAAAACAAACTCATGAGTGGGTGTGTAATAATGGAAATACACATTTCTCTAGAGATCCTTTACTGTGGATTTTTAACAAGGTAATTTATCAATATGAACTAGACATATTAGCAAATGAATTTAAGAGTTCCTCTGATGAATAATTCGTAAGATTAAAGATTTTCTTCCTCAAAGCATGCAATGTTTTGTACAAATTATCTTAGAGGTATTGCGCATTGTGGCGGTGATGTCAAAAAGGTATTAACCTGTGATATGGTCTAGTTTATGGTGAATCACTATTGGTAGAACAATGATATTTGGTATGTAGTTGTATAAGCATTTGCACATCTTTTTACCATGACAATTCTTTGGAACTGCACTCAGTCATGGTCTATTGACTTTGAAACTTTGATTAGCTAGCATTTTTTAGTTTGTGATTATGTCAGTTTGTGGATAACCAATTGTGGTATGTCAATGATATTTGGTATGCAGTTGTATAAGCATCTCTCATATCCATGGAGCTTTTTGGTCCCGCACCTCAGTCATTGTTTGTTGACTTTGAAATAAAGCCAAGGCAACATGTATTAGTTTGTTATATCAGCATTGCTTGCGCATTTTTGTCTAGGCGCCATATAATAATCATTGAGATGATTACCGATGACTGTTGATGGTCATTTAACACTATGTTTACATGATATTAGATCATTAACGAACACGTGCAATACTATTTTCGTAGGTCTGTTTGATTTCATGTTTTGAGTTAAAAAATAATTCCTTTTTATAGTTGAATAAAACTAATACATGCGTACATGTAGCTTCTGTCTATATAAAGAGCTAAATTAAAGTTATCTTTAATACGGATTCACGTCAGTTCGAATTATCTTTAATACTTGTTTTTGAACATATTTTGACAAATTTGGGGCAAAGTTACTGCACATTACGAAGCATTATTTCAAAATTCCTCTTTTATTAAAAATTTAAAAAAAATCATATCTCAAACGTAACTTTTGCAATCTTAAGTTATGACCTACCAATTCATATCTTAGTTATATCATCTATCATAATGTATCTTCGAAATATTTTTCAGACGTATCAAGAGTGTTCATCCAATTGCCCAGGTAAAGTAATTAAGTTCATGATTTATAATCCGAAATGAGAATTCATTTAATGAATAATTTCTATAATATCAAGGTCGGATGAATGTCCATAGCCAATTCTGTTTAAAATCTAGATTAGGTAGTAAGGACGAATCAACTATCATTAATTAAAGAAATCCGACAACCGGTGGAAGAAAAACAAATAAATACAAACAACAAAATGCAATACACTACACAAAAAATACAGCATCAAGAACCTTCTAAAACCGCAGTTGAAATATCGACAGTTTCTACACCAATTTTGGCATCTTAAGTCTATTTGATGTCCAACAAACAGTTATTAATCATATTCGATAATGAAATGAATAGAGGAAAAAGAGGATTCGCCTCCAGTGGAACACAAAAAAAATCATTGATAGCATGCGTCTGACAAGCTTCTCTTAATGAATGCAATTTGAAATTGATATATGAAATACCACATTTACAGCTTTTAGACAAGCGGCAACTTTAAAGTATGCAAAATTTCCTTAAGGCCAACAAGCCTTATAATAATTTCAAATACATAATTGGAAAATATACAGTATGTTGTGAATCAATCATTAGACCACATACTATTGAGCTGATGATACGCTAGGGATCAAACACTGGCAGTATTGGTCCATTTTTCATATGTAAAAATAACATTAAAACTTTCGTGTTCTAAGCGCTTGGTTTTATTAACCTTCTGTATGTTCATTATGAACGATATAATTCTAAAGAAAAAAGTCTATGCATATTTACAATCTTTGTGAGCAAAAGAGATAAAAACTTTTTTTTTTTTAAAAGATAGAAAAATTCAGCGATCATAAACTTTGGCTAAGATATTTAGGATCATTTTGAAATATTTTATTTAATTAGTGGCGAATCTACTTCCATTTGGTTTAAAATCATGTAAGTAACGGGTACTGACTTTAGAGTTGATGATTAACCGTCGGAAATAACAGACCAAAACATGCAGGATCAATTGGGTCTAAGTCCTATTGTTCGAACACGATTTAAAAAATACTTGTTAATTCAATTGTAGTTTTACCGTCTCTTTGTAAGAGATTATTTTTTATATTTAGGTCTTGACGAATCTGTCCTGACAATGTCACCAAGTGAGCAACATCTATCAAGACTTGCCTATCAACTGAATATTCAAAGTTGTAGGGAGTTGATAATTAACCTCGGGATACAACTGAATGACTGGGAAGATATTGAGTACAGCTACACACGCATGCCTCTTATTATCAAAATCATGGCATTGAATTTCTGGAAAACGAAAAACATAGTGGGAAGACCAAACAAATCATTCAACAACTTGCTGGATGCACTGAAGGCAGTTGGCGACACAAGGCATTTACTTTGCAAGGTTTGAAAAGTCTTGTTTATTTTTTTTCATTTACACTCATACTTTATTGATAGTGTTGACCCCCTATCTTTTTGAAGTATATTTTGACTCCCCTGTCTTTTTGAAGTATATTTTGACTCCCCTGTCTTTTTGAAGTATTTTTCATTTCAAATAGCAAACGTTTAAGATTTCACAGTATATATCTTGAGTTATAACCTGTCATTTATCCTCTGTATAATTTCTTATCCTATGATCTACGCTTTTTAAAAAAGATATTAACATCGGTACCGATAGTCAGCTTTAACTCACCTTGTTCAAAGAGCCAACTGAGCTTTTCTCATCATTTGGCTTTCTTCGTCGTCGTCTGTTCACTGTTACAAAAATGTTCTCCTCTGAAACTACTGAACTAAACTTAAGGATGTTCGCTGCTCAGTTTCCAAATAAATAACTTTTTATAAAACTAATATGTATTGATAGGGAATAAATTGAGGAATCAAAAAAATATTGGGTTCAATGTGCTTGTTTTCGAGATATTAGCCATTGGCAGTTTGGCGGAAAAATGTTCTCTCTTGATTTTTCATAGCTTTATCATTGACTAGTTAAGGTTCTCAAATACTATTAAAAAAATAAATCAAATTTTATAAAATTTTACAAATGGCTAATAATTATACATATAAAAGCTAGATTTATAAAAAGAAAAATTGGTGTTCATGGGGAAAACTTGTTCAGGCATTCAAATGGATAACACCAGAGAATTTCGAAAATCTGACAAAAGTTCCAAAACATGATAAGCAGACATCCTTAACCAGTTTTTTCTACATGGGGTTTTTATTTAAAAAAGGATGACCGTACTTGCTACCCAACATGGCAAAAAATAAAACATTAGTGTAAAATGTATGTTCTGTTCTCTATTGTCAAACCAAAAAGTCAATAGAAACAATCTGACAGGACATAATGTCCAGAATGTTTAACTCTACTAATTGTTAATTGTTAAACTGTTCGACTTCTTGTATGAGTTATTGCACTTACATGAACCATCTTACCATTTTTGTCTTTATTTCCTTTATTTTGACAACTATATAAGATAGAGATAAACTTTAAGACAGTTATCGTAATTTCCACTCTTCTCATTAAAAGATTTATTGATGACATTTTTTGCGTTTTTGCCAAATATCTTTAGATAATGGCAACAGTAGTATACCGTGTTCGAAATTCATAAATCGATAGAGAAAAAAAAATCTAAGTTACAAACTAAAAGTGAGGGAAACGCATCAAATATAAGAGGAATACTACGACACTACAGGAACACAACATTAAAATGTACCACACACAGAAACGAACTATAAGATAACAATGGCCATTTATAGAATTATAATAGTTAAACAAAAACTTAAAAAGCATAAATTATTAGGGAGACACATTCTACATTAAAGACAATATTGAGGAACCTATTTGACGACTCCTTATTGGAGTTATTGTCCTGTATGTTAATGTAAACTACATAAGTGTCCTTACAAACAACGGTATATTGCTGGGTCTTCCAAGTGCTCCACGAAACCTCTTTCTAAATTATTAACATCTATGTTATCAGCAATCAAAGACGGGCTTCAAAGTTATTGTGAAACTGCCTATTCTAGAGGTGGCGTCAATTAGATGTGGATACTTAAAAATTCCAAAGGTCTTTTAGAGTACATACAATCTAACTCTCTTTCAGTATTAAAACATTTGACTTTTGTACTCTTTACACAAGTATTCCACATTCCAAACTAAAAGACAAATTGAAAAAGAATAGCCAACGTAGATACAAGTATCTTGTCTTAGGGAGGGATAAATCATACTTTGTAAAGAATCACTCTGATTCAAACAAAAAATTCTCTGAAACCGATATTATCAAGATGCTTGATTTCTTGATTGACAACATATTTGTAACGTTCGGAGGACGTGTTTTTCAATAGACTGTCGGCATTCCAATGGGAACAAACTGTGCCCCTCTACTTGCCGACTTGTTTCTTTATTATTATGAGGCTGACTTCATGCAGGAACTTTTAAGGAAGAAAATAAGAAGTTAGCAATATCCTTTAACTCTACTTTCCGCTATATAGATGACATTCTTTCACTAAACATTTCAAAATTTGGTGACTATGTGGAACGCATCTATCCCATCGAATTGGAGATACAGGATACAACAGATACAGTTAAGTCGGCTTCATATCTTGACTTACATCTAGAAATTGACAATGAGGGTCGGTTGAAAACAAAACTTTACGACAAAAGAGATGATTTCAGCTTTCCAATTGTGAACTTTCCATTTCTAAGTAGCAACATTCCAGCAGCACCTGCATACGGGGTATATATCTCCCAATTGATACGATATTCCCGTGCTTGCATTTCCTATCATGATTTTCTTGATAGAGGGTTACTGCTCACAAGGAAGCTATTAAACCAAGAGTTCCAAATGTTGAAATCATCCCTTCGTAAATTTTACGGACGCCATCACGAGTTGGTTGACCGTTATGGAATAACCGTTTCACAAATGATATCGGATATGTTCCTTACGTCGTAACTACAATCCCTTTCCCTTTCATGAATGTGACCTACCGAATTATACTATTTACCGGATTTGTTATCACATAAGCAACACGACGGGTGCCACATGTGGAGGAGGATCTGCTTTCCCTTTCGGAGCACCCCTAGTTTTTGGTGGGGTTCGTGTTGTTTATTCTTTAGTTTTCTATGTTGTGTCATGTGTACTATTGTTTTTCTGCTTGTCTTTTTCATTTTTAGCCATGGCGTTGTCAGTTTGTTTTAGATTTATGAGTTTGACTGTCCCTTTGGTATCGTTCGTCCCTCTTTAATTAATGAATCCCAAACAGGTCAAATTTGGCCGATAAAGTAAATAGATGTCACTTTTCATAGGCATGATTGAATGATTACCAGAGTTTCATACATGTACAGGTAAAGTAGGTAACCTGCTGTAAAAATGTAGTATACCGGAGTCAATAGTCTATTATTGATATTTGTCTAGCAAATGTGTTAAGCTCTAAAAATTCCTTTCTGTTTTTATTTTAAACAAACGTTTAAGAATGTTATGGACACGACCAAAAGAGCTGCGTTTTACATATTTTCTTACATAGAAAACGAAATAAGATATTAAACAATAACGGTACATGTAATATGTGTACTGTACCAGGTGTGCATATTGACAAATGAAGTCTCGTTAGTTATTTTGCAGACAGATTTAAAAAAAAAATTCTTACCTCAATCGAATGTTGAAGAGCTTAAAATGATAAAAAAAAATGGGTATATTATAGTTATATACATGTATCCCAATACGTTTCATTGCGGAATTATATTATTACATTTTAAATGATTTCCGAAATTCTATAACAGCAAACAATGTTCGTGTTTTTCTACAATATAACCGAAATACCAGCTACATGGCTAATGCTACCTGCGTGGACTATCATTCCAAAAACAGAGATATCGAACCACTGGTAGTAATGACATAAGCTATTCCATTCGTTTTAGTTGCATGAGTCCGACCATTTGATTATTCTGAAGGGCATGATTTATGATTTAATTAGAGTTGTTATGTAAAGGTGTTATGTCAATTAGAACTGATTTTTATCGAGCCTGCGACTTTTGTCACAGAATGCTCGACATAGTGATAGTGATCCGGCGGCGGCTACGGCGGCGTTAGCTTACTTCTTAAAAGCTTTATATTATTAGAAGGCAGAAGACCTGAATGCTTCATACTTTGTATATGGATGCCTCATGTTACGAAGTTTCCGTCAGTGACAAGTCCAGTGTCCTTTACCTCATTTTCATGGTTCAGTGACTACTTGAAAAAAAAGTTAAGATTGTTTGTAATGTTAATTTCTCTTTTATTATAAGTAATAGGATAACTATATTTGGTATGTGCGTACCATGCAAGGTCCTCATGCCAGTCAGACAGTTTTTACCTGACCTCGACTTCATTTCATGGATCAGTGAACAAGGTTAAGTTTTGGTGGTCAAGTCCATATCTCAGATATCATAAGCAATATATCTAGTATATTCGGTGTAAGAAAGCACTGTTAGGTGTCCATGTCCAACTGGCAGGTGTCATCTGACCTCGACCTCATTATCATGGTTCATTGGTTATAGTTAAGTGTTTTGGTCTGTTTTTCTTATACTGTATGCAATAGGTCTACTATATTTGGTGTCTTGAATGATTGTAAGTTGTCAGGTGTCATCTGACTTTGACCTTATTTATATTAAAGTTATGATTTTGAGTTTTGGCCTTTTTTTTTCTAATACTATATGCAATAAGTATATTAGGTGGATGGAAATATTTGATTTATCACCAGTCGTGCAGATTTTATTTGACCTTGACCTCATTTTCACGGTCCATTGCTCAGTCTTAAGTTTTTGTGTTTTGGCCCGTTTTTCTTAATCTATTAGCAATATGTCAACTATATTTGTTGTATGGAAGAATTGTTAGCTGTTCATGCCTGTCTGGCAAGGTTCATCTGACCTTGACCTCCTTTTCAGGGTTCATTGGTCAATGTTTAGTTTTTTGGTTAAAGTTAAGTTTATATGACAGTTGTAATAATGCTTCATATTAAGGACTATCAACATAATATCAATAATTAGTAAAGAAGGCGAGACATTTCAGCGTTTACACTCTTTTTAAATTAAGTCCTAATGATGTGTTATAACACCACTGTCACAGCATGCACAGGTTAGGCGTATGGTTGAGCGCTTATATTTATGTTTAATGTCGCCATATTCCTATTCACATGTCCCTAGTCAACAGCTTGAAATTCAGGGATTGTCGTTGGTTCTTGGGAGTCTTTTTTTTTCTTGTATTTTTTTTTTCATTACATGTGTTGTTATAGTCATAAGTTTTCTCGTTTGAATTATTTCACATTTTTACATGTCGCAGTCATTTATAGCCACGATAGTATGGGTTATCTATTCATAGTAAAAATTTTGACCAAACAAAATGTATGACCTGTTGAAAAAATATTAAAATTTCATGATATTTGAATCACATAATTTACAGAAATAATTTGGATGAATATATAACAGTTTGACAAACACTTATTTTGATCGTTGAAAACCTTGATATCTCAATACTAATAATAGTTGATAAAAACGTTCAGCTGATTTTTAACTGTTAACTCCCTTAGGTGTTCTGTGTCCCCTTAAAAATCAAATAGTTTGTTATTTTTTTTATTGCATATTGTAATTCTGTCATACAGGATTTTTTTCTTTTGATTTAGTATACACAACATATAACGTTTATGTATAAACGAAGAAATTTGATCTACTAATTTCATTTCAGGTGTTTAGGGAATACACACATTTATTAGGTAAGAATGTTTATTATTATTCTTTACATGCAAAAACCTAATTTCAAAAGTACCAACACGTTAAAAACAATAAAAAATTGTGTCTTTGCCTGACAATTATTACCATAAAAGGAGACGAAAGATTAAAATCATAAAAATATACACAGATGAAAATAGAACATTATCTGTTTAATTAAAACTGCACAGCAATCGGTAGCTATTCCAAACTATTCTGGTGTCTAAAGCGCTATGTATTTGATAAACAATACAAATCATACCGATTAACTAATTTTGAATAGCGACCTTTCCTCTATGTATTATACACCATGGAACATATTGACATATGATTTTTTTTAAAGATTTGATACCAAAAAAAAAATCATTCAGTGTATATTAAACTGCATTCAAGGTTTACTTTATATTATATTTATACAAGCTGTGTTTTTTGTCGAATCATGTTTTTATTGTCTCTTTTAGATTATTTGTGAAATTACTGACTGTAAAACAACACAATCAGTTATACGGTCGTCTTTGTTTGCTATTGTGGATTAATATGGCGGATGGTGTTTGCATAGCTCATGTGCAGCTGGAGACCCTCAGTCTGTTGCAAAATCCAGTTTAGCTTAGAAAGAACACATCTTTTTCTAGATTATTCAAATAAAGGATTAAATTCAAAAACGTGTAAAATTCATAAACGAAACATATTCCACCACCACATTCCGTCCAATTCGATTTGTAGCAACCCTCGACTCTCAAATGATAAATATCAAAAACGTTCGCGTTCGAAATTTTAAAATTTAACCGTCTTGAATTGAAAAAAAAACATTGTATCCCCTTGAAGCAGTGGTAAAATCTCTTTTTTTATTTATATCATATGATCTATTAATCTTTTGACAGATATTGCAGAAGTCCGACTACAAGAAGTTCCAGATGATGATGTTTTGCAAGGTCTCCCAAAGAACCTTGGTAACTGCGCTATACCACTCGGAATTGAGCTGGGAATAAGTGTTAGTTCGATAGAGGAAACAATGACACGGCACCCAAGGGATATGTACAATCAAATATCACACATCCTGAGAAAATGGAAAACTTCAACATGTTCAAGAGAAGTTAAACCGACAATTTACAAACTAATGTTAGCACTGGAACGTGTACATACTGGAGGGTTGGATTATTTAAAGAACATCTATCTTGGGCAGTAATCCATGTTAATATCCGATAATGGTATTCGTAAAATGTCTTTCTTAACTAAAAAAAAATACTGTATTCTAGTGTCAAGTGAAGCAGAAGTCAAAGTTATCAAACAATTCTCTCGAAAAATAAAGTAGAAAAAATAACACGTTTGATAAAAATGTGTAGGCCAATATTTTGTCTTGTGTATGTCTATACGATATTATGATTTAAAAAGCAAAAACATATTGATAAGAATTAATAAAGAAAAACGATAAAAAATATGACCTTTGACTTATTTACTGTACTTCCAAACATTTAACAACTTGTAAAAAATTGAAAAATTAACAATAACATGCTTATAGATATAAAATGCTTCAAATATACTTGTTGAATTGCACAGCACGGGAATACAAGATATTTATGGTGTGTACTACCACAGATTGACAAAAGGCAGTAATGCTTGTGTTTTCTTTACAAAAGTTTTATTTGTGGCAACGCTACTACTTTACTTGTACCCTGGAAAACAAATTTGTGATTGTATTTTAAGCGTGACCTGTAAAACATATGATTTATATATATATATGATTAAGTAATATGAATAAAAAATCACGATAATGTAATGTACTCTAAATTGTGTTTCTCTAATTGATTGATTGATTGTTGGTTGCTTAACGTCCAGTGGCAAATATTTCATGCATATTCAGGACGAGAACAAGTTCACAATAAATACAATAGTAGGTTGATGTAATAGAGACCATCTGGGATGATGGTCGGGGAAATTTGGACAACCACTGGTAAATGAGGGTATATTGGATAGGGACAGAAATTTTGCATTGCAACAAGCCACCTACGGACCCCTCAAAGAGTTGTTGCAAGGGTCCTTAACGTGCAAAGAGTGTGGCACTATCTTTACACGAGGCATCGAATTTAACGTCCCCCTTCTGACCGGACGTGACTGCGAACTTGATACATCCCGCACAGCCAAACGGACGCCCCACTTCGGCAAACGTTTTACTCCGGTCGGGAGAAGACCAAGTGACCATATTTCTATTCCCCCAGGCACCCTTGGGGTTGTGTTTCTCTAATTGTTTGCAGATAATATAAATGAACCACAGTTGTAGTAGCTGTTTATTCAAAGTTTTAGGATTTGTTTGATAAAACATCATGGGTAAAATATAAGATTTCTTTGTTATTCGTAATATTTTTGATGAAATATAATATAGTTCGTAAAAACATTAAACGGAGCAGTTTTACTTCATTTTTTATGTAATTGAACAACAAATGTATATGTTATGATTTCAGACGCAAACTTATCGGGTAATCTAAATGTTGATATAAACGTTGAATCGCTTATGTAACCATACGGAGTTTATATCTTACAGTTGATATTCCAGGGCTAGTATTTTCTATCAGGATTTTTTTGCCAGAGGGTTGCTGCTCCCAAAGAAGATATTAACCCAACATTACGAGTGATGAAGTTGAAATAATTCCTTCGTTAATTTGATGGACTCCATTACGAGTTGATGGACCGGTATGGATTTTTTTCTCACCAGCGGATTATTATGTTCCAATTGTCGTAACTTCAAAACGTCCTCTTTCCCCGAATGTGACAAATTAAACTAGACTTGTCACCAGTTTGTACTAACATGAGCTACACGACGGGTATCACATGTGAAGCAGGATCTGTTTACTCTTTCGAAACTGTTGAGATCACCTTCAGTATTGACTGGGTTTATTACTGCTCAGTCGTTAGTTCTCTATGTTGTCTTTTTACCCATGGCGCTGTCATTTTATTTCCGACTTAAGTCGTGAATGTTCCTTTGCTTCTTTTTTAGAGCACAAAAAAGCGTTACAAACCCATACAGGCAGGATGAACTTCAAGTACAAGTGTGTTTTTAGAATATCATTCATTTCAAATTAAAAAAAAACAAATGATTTGATGAGAATGTGTACTGAAATTCTGAATTTGGTACTGCTCATTTATTTTTTGCAAATTTTATTATAAGGCTATCTACTGCTTCTAAAACCGTGATATTCAAAATGAGGATGTAACCAGGTAGTTTATATTCGTGAATCCTGCATATATTTTAAGACGCCTTATTCAACTTAAAAGTATATTATCGAAAACAAAGTCAAATTCAGATTCACTTTTCACACATGTTAATCTATCTAGCCCCATCTTCATTTGTACAATCTTTTTGTGTTATAAAATTTTCACCAACAACATGATACAACTAATTCCACTTTGTATAAGATATATGAATCCGTTTCATTTTGAGCATGGGTAGATATTTTTCCACCTGATTTTCCAGAGCCTGTAATTCAGAGGTTGTAGTTTGTTGCTGTAAATAATATGTTTTTGTTGATTGTTTTGTACATATTCAGAACAATAGTTTTCTCGATTGCGTGATTTAACATTTGTCAAATTTTATATCTTACTTTCCGGTATGGCTTTTGTTAATTGCCGTATGGTGACCTATAATTGCTAGCTTTTACGTTATTTGGTCTCTGTTAGAAAGTCCATCATCCAAGATGGTCGCCCGCGGGGGACTTAGATAAACATAGGACCCTAACGGAAATACATAAAAATTACTTCTTTTGGAAAACCACTGAATGGAATAAAACCAATCATAGCATGTATGTTTCTTATGAGGTGCTGACTAAGTGTTGTTACTTTATAGCCGGTCCATCATCCAAGATGGCTGCCAGCGGGGGAACTTTGTTGAACATAGGACCTAATAGGAAATACATACAAATGTCTTCTTTAAGAGAAACACCAACTGGAATGAAACAAAAAAATAGCATGAATGTTCCTTTTGAGATGCTAACCAAGTTTTGTTACTTTGTAGCTGATCCATTATCAAGATTGCCGCAAGTAGTTGACTAAGTTAAAAATAGGACCGGATTGGATATACATGAAAATGTATTCTTTTAGACAACCATTGAATGGAATAAAACTAAACATGTCATTAACTTCTTTATGAGGTGCTGATGAAGAGTTACTTTGTGGCCGATCCATCATTCAAGATGGCCGCCATCAGGAGACTTTTAACATTGTTTAACATAGGATCCTTTATGAAATACATACAAATGTCTTCTTTTAGAGAACCACTAAATGGAGTGAAACCAAACATAGCATGAATGTTCAATATGAGGTGCTGACCAAGTTTCCTTGCTTTGAAGCCAATCCATCATCCAAGATGGCCGCCAGTGGGGGACTTAGTTTAACAGAGGACCCTGTACGAAATACATACAAATGTCTTCTTTTAGAAAATCACTGAATGGAATGAAACCAAACATAGCATGAATGTTCCTTATGAGGTGCTGACCAAATGTTGTTACTTTGTATCAAATCCATTATCCAAGATGGCCGCCAGCTTGGCACTTAGTTTAACATAGGACCCAAGGGAAATACATACAACTGTCTTCTTTTAGAGAACCACTGCTTGAAATGAAACTAAACATGTCATAAATGTTCCTTATGAGGTGTTGATGAAGTGTTGCTACTTTGTTGCTGATTTACTGTTCAAGATGGCCAATAGGATTTATTATTAAATCACAGGGCCAACATTTAGCCAAATTTTGCCTCAATCATTAATTAAGTATCTGTTATGATTTTTATCTTTTTTTATACAAGTAGAGTCAGGTGAACGACACAGGCTCTTGAGAGCCTCTAGTTTCTATACTTAATACAGCCGAAGCGGATTTCGTTTGTTGGTTTTAAATGACCATTTTAGAAGAGACAAATCAAGATGGTGAAACTAAAAATTAAGGAACTTAAATCATCTCCAAAAATATCTGAACCAGGTGCAACGACAGAGTAAACATCTCCTGTATGCATAGCACGTCCCTAATTCAAATTTCAAATAGTTAACGTATTCCAATTGATATTAGTAAAATTGAAGTTTTAGAAAAATCACAATAACGAGTAATTTATGAGAAAAAACATAGAATGATAAATTAAACAAAAATAAGTATTTCTATAATATTCATGATAACTGCCATTCTGTCTTGTGTTCTCTTTTGGAATATTCAAACATGTTAAAAGAAAAATGAATAACGGTTGATGAAATATAGGATAGATAATTACATTATTTTGAATGAAAATATTAAGTTTAATCAAATGTCTTTTTCCCTTGGACGTTCCAAAAATGTTGCAGAAGGTTTTGCAAGAAGTATGGAATATAGCATCAAATTGAATATCATATTGATTATAACCACATATATGTATGGAATAATGGATGTAACCAATATTTCTTATTCGTGGATAATTAAGAACGTAAAAAAGAACGCATCTTGACATGTACACGCCCTTTTATTATTCTTCATTGGAATACTGTGTCGCACCATAAGGTTTTCATTATAAAAGTTAAATTTGTAATTGTGCATCCGTGTGTCGCAATTGTTTTTTTTTTTATACTTTTGCGTAAACGTGATTGAAACATACAAACATGGGCATAGTTATTATGCATGTAAGCCGAGTAACATTAAAAAATTTCAACGAATCCATCTAACATATACGGCTAAATCACATACCATTCGCAAACATGTCTTCTGTTCTATCTGTTTTAGCTTGTCATCAATTACCTTTATTGTTAAATTCTCGTCAAGTATAGCCTTCGTCAGTGTCAATGTTTTTTTTTATATCAAATATAAAAATATATACCAGTTCTTCATGCTTAACACAATAGCCCAGTTATACAGGTATTTTTTTAACTATCGATTTAATCGAATATATTGACCTCATAAAACCAAGCAACATTCGAAAATCTATAAACATGACTTATACCTTATACATAGAAAATTCAGTTGTTATGAATGCTATCTACGTTCTTCAATGTTCGGTTTTTTGCCTCGGAAAAAAACAGAACAACTATTTTAGGAGGATTTTTGTGTAAATATTGTGCAATAAACTTTTTAATTTGAATTTGATTTGGAATTATCATGATTATGGTATTCTATTACATGTTGAAGATCGCACACACATGCAGTTCGCTTACTTTTTTGTCTTGTTATACTGCCATTTGTAACGAACTATACTACATTATGTATGTAATAATATAACACGTTTTGAATTATGAAACATAAAATCCCAGTGTTGTACACATATTTTTACATGCTATTAATCCGTTTTCGAGATTCAAATTTAACCTTTTAACTGTTACATATAAAAGAGGGACGAAAGATACCAGAGGGACAGCCAAACTTGTAGATTGGAAATAAAACGACAACGCCATGGCTAAAAATAAAAGGACAAACAGAAAAATAATAGTACAGTAGACAAAACATAGAAAACTAAAGACTAAGCAACACGAACCCTTACACAAACTGGGAGTAATTTCAGGTACTGCGCAAGGAAAAGTAGATCCTGTTCCACATGTGGCACTCGTTGAGTTGCTTATGTTATTACTAATCAAGCAATAGTCTTATTAGGTAGGTCACAATCTTGAAAAATAAAATTTACTGTAGTTACGACATAGGGACATATCCGAAATCATCTGTGAAACGGCTATTCCACACCGGTCAACCAACTCGTGATGGCGAGTGTAAAATTTACAAAGGGATATTTCAACTTCAACATTTGGAATTGTTAGTTTAATAGCTGCCTTGTGAGCAGCAATCCTCTACCATCATGATCATGGAAATCATGACAAGAAATACACGCCCGGGAATATTGTATAAATTGGGAGATAAAAACATCATAAACAGATAAGATAAATAACAATAACAGTAATTTTGAAACTAGTCATAGTACTAGGTTCAAATACATTGTTTTAAAATCATTGATTTTCTGACAAAACATTTTCATGGGCAAAACCTATGTGTTGAAGGAAGTATGAAGGACAAATTGCAAAACAAATATCTTTAATATCATATTATACGTGAAAGATTTTATTTTTTGTTCACAATATGAATAATTCAAGCGCACGATACGCGTATTTTGTGTATTCACTTCGATGTTTGGATCGAACCAATAATTAAATTGTCTACAGACTAATACAAGTATTGTTAAAAAAAATCAGTGCGCTCAAAATTATGAATATTACATGTGTTAAGGAACATCTGTATATGCTACACTGTTTATCCCTATTGCTTGTATCTGTCAACATTTCTTGTGAATTAA
Organism: Mytilus edulis; assembly: GCA_019925275.1. Classification (NCBI taxonomy): domain Eukaryota; kingdom Metazoa; phylum Mollusca; class Bivalvia; order Mytilida; family Mytilidae; genus Mytilus; species Mytilus edulis. The sequence goes on along the minus strand of CM034360.1, from coordinate 120,890,298 downwards.
GTACTTTAATATGTTATATGATAAACCATATTTATGACACGTATTGAATATTAAATTGAAAATTGACATTGAAAACGTATGGTGACCTAAGTTGTTAACATCTTCGTCATTTGGTTTATGGTGGATAATTATATCATTGGCAATCATTCCAAGTCCTCGTATATTATAAGTCTTCCTTAGATGCCTACTGAATTGTTGTATAATTCAGTTAACGCTACGATTGTTTCAACCAGTACAATTGTATTTTTAGATCACTGATAGGTTAGGTACTTAAGGGAAAAATTAAATAGGTTAAAATTACCAAACTACGGCATGCCATTGTTAACGTTTCAATAATGTCGTTTTATGTACAAACTTTTTTTGTTTTTAAAAATATATTAACAGTCACGTTGTGCTTTCATTACAAAGTCAATTTCTTATAGTTATATAAAAAATGCATTTAAATGTGAACAGTCGATTATTTTGAAAGCCGGTTTTAGAATGTAATAAGAATTCTTTATTCTTGGAATTTGATTCCTTCATATATTATGTTAGTACTTGCATTTTCTATGGGAATTCAATTGCGCGTCATCTGAATAGAGAACAGGCACTTCCAACAAGGCGTAATGTGTTATACAAATTAGTAAGTAAATGTTATTGTAGCGGGTTTGTGTGATTGGTTAAATTCAATTTGATACAAAAAAAGTTGTACTGCACGGGTAATATTCTAGAAATGGTTTCAAATTTTCGTGCGAATGTCTTATTGTTCAGTCGGAACACATGTAGAGATAACATAACAGACGTAACGAACCTTCCTTAAAAAATCATTATTTAGAAAATACTGAGATAATACTAGACATGGAGATCATCCGGAATATAAACAACAAAATGTGAGTCAGTCAACTACCTTATAAATGGGTACCATCAGTATATGAAACCTTGAGGGGTTTAACATGCATTTGGGCAATTATTAAGTGATTCTGAAAGAATAGTGTAAACAAAGAGGTCCTCAACCTAGATTAGTTAGTCTTAAAGACATAAATGTGTATTTGCATGAAGTGTGACGTCTATTAACACATAGGAAGAAATATATTCATATTGATGTGCAAAGCTTTCCATACATTGTTTATAACTACTTGTTTGTTAAACCTACTCTGATGAGTAGAAACACATCTTATGTAATTAAATCAGGTAAGCTTTTGTGAATTACAAGTTCATAGAAACACCACACTGCAGAATATATAAGTCTTCCCCTTTTTTTTCTTTTTGTTTTGTAACTATCACAATCTGAAGGAATCGAGGAATTTTGCATGCAAAACTAGTAGTCACTGTGGGAAATAAGACACATTATCGGTAATTTGTATATTTTTCCTTTGATGTGTACTCGCTGATAATGTCAGTATCAGTGGACTGGCCGTGATATACAAATTATTGGGTTAGTACGCAATTGACATGCGCGAAAACAACGCGTAAGGATCTACTTTCCCCTTTCATTCACAAAATTATGCGTGATTTTTTTCGCAGAAACGCACGAGATTTTTGGCGAATGAAACACTTTACATTGTTTGAAACTTTCACAAAGTTAGTTTAGCCTTTTTGAACGATTGATGTCAAAATGTAAACAAAATATGCATGAAAAAGCCGATAGACTTTTAAAAAAAATGCGTTATCTATAATTGATATATTAAGTACATGACTAACATTATTATATTGTCCATGATGTTCCAATCCGAGTTTTTATGCATACAATACCAATACATAGCCGGTTGGTGTTCCAAGTAGTTTTCTTTTTCTGTTTCTTGAGAAGTATTTGTTTTACCTGTTCAGTCACTATAAAGTGTTGCAATTCATATTTAAACGCAACACATAAATAATGACCAAAAAGGTACCGCTATCGCATGAGAGAAGCTAGAAAATAATGGTCAATTTAAAGACAGATATTCATAGAACAAAGAACAAAAAAGTGAACTTTTCATTTGCCGATCTACATGTAGGATAAATTTTAAAAAGGGGGGTAACCGGGATCACCAAACTATACATGTATAAAGGTCTGCTTTGACCTGAATTGTAGCTTTTATTAGCTAAGAGGTGACTGACACGGGTCGCATTCCCCTAAATTCACATAAGAAATTAAAGGTAACCACAAATTTCATTTTTCTGGTCCGTGTTGAAAATAGATGAACAAGACTTTGACAAAAGCAAGAATTATATTAAGCTAAAAGTTTAGTGACGTCTATTAAAATGTTTGAAATAATTATGAAGTAGGCAAGAAATGAGCTTGTTCAGATAATTTACAAATAACTTTAACAGTCACTCAGCTCCAAAAATGTCTCCTCACATAGTCCAAATAATCATGACGAAAAAATATAATAAACTTTCAAGACGTCATAATTATTTGGACTACTCAGTGCTTTCTTAAAATTATTTGAAATCAATGTGATCGTTTTCATGATGAACACTGAGCGAATAATGACAAGATAAATGTAATTTTATCCACTAAACTAAGTAAAATATAATTATAATAACTTGTCGTTGAACTTAAAAATGATGATCGATGAACAATCTGCTGATTCATATCGTATCATTCTAATGTTCTGACTTACTATGCTCGAGGGGGGTCATGGATGCATGGATAGGACCTTTATGGGGACTCCGGGATTGGGTGTTTTTAAGTTCGTGATTTCGGGATGTCGGGATTTACTTTATTTAAATTCGGGACCTCGTGATTTCGTGTTTTTAAACGGGCCGGGATTTCGGGATCAGAAACCCTCCTATCCCCCTCTATGTTGATGCTTTGTGAAAAATACAGAAATTTGACTTACCGGTATGCTACCATTATATTTGCCATCGTTAGAGTCATGTCCAAAGCAGAATATTAATGAAACACATGCAATAATTCCTTCAAATCTTTATACTTTGTGCAAGAGAACGCCATGTTTAATGTTTACTGCACTGTGACAAAATTTCAAATGACGTAATGCAGCCTGTGACGTCAAGTGTGATTCGCCGTGATCCGACGCGAAAAAGAAGTTCGTTTGTTATTTACTCTATTATTGTAGTGATTTTTAATTTTTTTTTAAATTACCGATAAACAGAATAAAGGACTTTTTGTTTTTGATACTGACTTTATCACAGAAAATATCAGGCTCGCCCTTCGGGCTCACCTGATATTTTACTGTGATAAAGTCAGTATCAAAAACAAAAAGTCCTTTATTCTATATGTATCATACGTCTCATGTCTTTCCTCATAGACTGTGAAAACATTGCCCAAGTTTGCAAAGATTATTCACGAAATCATTTTTTGTGAATAAAGAGAAATCTAGATTATATAATTTTGAAATGTGAGAAGGTTTGATAATATGCTTTCATAAGATAAAAGATTTAGAATGGTGTCAACAAGAACATGTCCTTGCTACAAGTTAAACTTCAAAAATGAAACGCAAAGAAAAAAATTATTCCCTTTCTTTCGATGTTTTTTGTCAAATGTTTAGAAGTTTATGTTATGAAACTAAACGTCTAAAGTTGTCAATTACTGTTAAGGCTGTGACATAATCATGTATGACCTATAATACTGAAGGTTAATATATGACCAAGGGCAAATTAAAATCAAGTCTTTTGAAATATGTGCACTATTCTTTGTAACTTTGCATTTTATTTATTTGGATAAAAGATTCCTTCAGTCATTTTACAATTTAACTTTTTTCTCTGTAAACTGTATTTTCATTCAGTATGTATTTGGTACATACACGTCCAATTTCTGTTTGTATACAAATACTTAAACTATATATACTCATTATGTTTAAGCAAAATCAATACCTATCATTGCGAATTTTCATAACATGATATATAATAATTAGTTTAAATGACTACACATTTAAAATCAAATTATGATAGATTAAAACAATACTGATTTATTGATTTTGTATCTGTTAATTTGTTATTCTAATCATCAGCTATGATCTTAGCTTTTGGATATAATCAATCACTTAACTAATATATAAAGTGTTACAATGACCCTTGAATTATATGTCAAAGACACTATACATGCACAATTCTCTATTGCAGAAAAAATAATGAACTATCATAGTGATGTTTTGATTGTTGGCATAGCCAATTTTATATTAATCTGGTGAGCTTAAGGTATACAAAACAAGTATAACAATGAATTATTCACATACACTTATATAAAGCCGAAAAACAGCCAAAATGATATAACAATTTTAAAATCTTATTAGAACAAAAAGCAATCAGCACTTCATACAGCAGGCACTTTAATGTATATATACTACTTGACAGTAACACAGCAGTGGTATCACATTCACATATTTTTAAAAAAATCAATAGATCGCCCAAACATTCATATAACACGTATTAGCTGAATATTACATTAACGAAGTAGATAGAAGAGGATTTCTATCTAAAAAATAGACGAGCCCCATGTCCAGAGTTTCTGTAATATTTCACCAGGGATTGATTGAATATAAATAACTGTAGACAACAACATCATTGCAAGTGGTAATAAACATATGATATATCGATCAACTCTGAAAAGGTAATTTGTGATAATTTACTCCGTCATTCAATGCATATACCTTGGTAGTAAAAGTGAATAAGTCATGAGCATATTTTTTGTTTGTTCTAGGTACCTGTTACCCATTTAACGACAAGTTTAATTACATAGTCATTTTCTGTTCATGAAGGAGGATCCAAATTTTATGAATACTTACGCAGGGAATTCCTTAAATCAGATATAATTGACTTTTCAATAAAAAATTTATATTGATTTATTGGATTTTGATATCTTTTTTAAATGTTCAAGAAAAAATGTTAGGAAATTTTTACTGATATAAATTGATGAATTTGAGATCAAATAGTCACTTCAATGCTTAGTATATCAAGATAAATACTGTGGAATGTTTGATCTTGTTATTTTTCAACATATCATTTATGTATAAAAACTATTTTTTTTAGGAAGCCACCATTTATAAAGCAAAGATGTAAAGTTTTCTATTGCGCTTGAAGAGGATTTAAAAAAAATGGCACCACTATCACAAGAAAAAGAGAATTATATCAGATTTACTTTGTTATTGAAAATATTATCACAAAAAGCAGTCCGTACCTACTTTGACCGAGAATTTCCACCTACCTCTCTTCCTTTAACGCTGAGAAAAAAATACACAACTATCTATAGATTAAAATGCGAAGGCGTTTTGAACCAGTCTCAGTGGAATCGCTTATTTCCAAAAAATGGTAGGTGTTATTTATGCATGACTGCGCATTGGGAATATATATATAGATACAGATAACAACAGCTTATTTTTTTGTAATTCATGTTCAATAAATTCTAACCTTAATAGGAAAGATTAAATTTGATTGCTACTTGTTAAATAAAAAAAAGGAAAAGTGTCTATTCGTTGAATTTAGTTTGCGTCTTTGTTCAAACCTAGAGAGATTACCTGTATTTGGCAAACCTTTTAGGAATTTTTGGTCCTCAATGCTTTTCAACTTCGTACTTTATTTGGCCTTTTAAACAATTTTCGATTCGAGCGTCACTGATTAGTCTTGTGTAGACGAAACGCACGTCTGGCGTAATATAAAACTTCAATCCTGGGATATTTGATGTGTTTATCTAATGAATAGTCTATTTAACATAGTTTAATACACAATAATATAAACCCTGCATTATCAAATCAACAGCCTCATAGTGTTTATTCTGTAATGTAACTTATATGGTGAAACGATAAAATTGCATGAGATAATTTAAAGGAACTACAATATAAGGGAGTAACATGTGCATTGCAACCTAAACAGGGCACTGCATGCATGTCCCATAAAGTTGATGAATTGACATTGTATACGTCATACTGAGTAGAAGAAGACATTATCTCAATTGCTTGACACAAAATATAAAGAATGAACACAAGAAACGTTTTGGTATTGGTAATTGAAATGATTGATTGAATGATTCCATTTCAGCACTTTTGGCTGAACCATGGTTGCCAATTTTGGTTTGTTTTTTTTTTGGGGGGGGGGGGGAAGGGTCAAATTTGATTTAGGACTCGGAAGTTACAACATACGTTCGTCAGAAAAATTGCTATTCTAAACAATTAAGATCGTGGTTTGAACTTCAGTGCTGCTGACAGTAGACTATGACCCACTTTAACAACACGCAACCCATTTCTTATATCAGCTGTAGAAAGTTTCTTCAAATTTTAGGCTCCAATGGTTACAAAGATATGAAAGAATCATATTGTATTACGTTTTGTGTGTCAGGCTGACTCTTTAGTGTGGCATCTGTCTGTCCATTGTTAGACACTTTCATGTATTTTCATCATCCCTTCTAACACCCCTTTTGAACTGTTCAAATATGTGTGCACCTGATTCAACAGCTTTTGAGATTACAGGTGTACCTGATTATCATACTTCTGATCTTGTAGGTGTACCCAATTCCAAGACGTTTGATGTAACATTGATGGTATATTTGATCAAAACATTGACTTCTACTCGTCCAATCAATGGATTTCACAGCCTACCATCTCACAAGGAAACAACTCCAGGATCTGATTTAGCAAGGATAAAATGGTACAGACAAAAACTTTTACATCATGATAGTGATAGAATAGACACTGCTTACTTCAATTCTGCATGGCGTGATTTATCAGGAGTAAGTGTTATTTTAAGTAGTTTTGTACCTAGAAAATGACAGATTACGAGGTGATTCAAGGCTTCTGGTGACGTTTTAAACGTGTTTTAACAGCTGTTGCAAACCTTTGTTCCAAAATTATTACCATACAGAATATAGGTCCTCGAAATCATGATTATGCTTTAGTGATTTCATAATACAAAATGTTAAAGTTTCGTATTCGGTTTGTTCCTAAAGCATTTTTAAAGTGGCATAATTAGTTATGTATGGTAACTAATTGTCATATATATGGTAGGATAGTATTTTTAAACGTGGACTTATGTTCCACTTAATGGTATGTCTGATACCTAAAAGGAAGCCTTCCATAGACGGTCTTGGTTATTAATTTTATTGAATTTAATTACCCTTGTGCACATGTAGAAATATCTGGAGTTTTCAAATGAAACTTATATATAAATATTTATCACACCGACAAAGTTTGTCGTATAGAAGGAGGCATAACTTATAGTGCAATGCAACGTGATATATTTATTTCAATTAAGGGGACTCGCGGGTCTCAATCAAGTTTTTTATTTAATTTAAGATTTCGCTATATTTTTCTATAAATTAACTTAATCTTATACTTAATAGAACAATGAAATAAACAAAAATGGGGTCACCGTTAATTTACGCTCACAATCTGCCATCAAAAGGAGCATACATTATTGTTAATGTCCTTTTTTTTCTGTTGAACTAATAGGAGAACTAGAGGTAATATCGAAATACAAGAAGAACTAAATTATAGAAATCGCTTAAATTTTTGCAATTATTTAGTTAATGTACAGCTTATTAGAAAACAACATTAAAAAAAATAGGTCACCGATAAGTTATAAAAGATATTTCAATTTCAATGCCACAAAATGACATTTTTGCACCAAAGGGATATAATGTGGAGAGATAAAGAATACTACAGATACAGTTAAGTCGGCCTCATATCTTGACTTACATTTAGCCATGGCGTTGTCAGTTTGTTTTAGATTTATGAGTTTGACTGTCCCTTTGGTATCTTTCGTCCCCCTTTTTGGAGCTTTATCAATGATATCTTCGTTTTAAAAGTCACCTGGGGTTAACACAAATTGAATTTTTGGAAAGTTTTTTGTACCATATGATAAGGTAACAACTACTGATGGTAATAAATAAAATTTTAAATAAAAAAATAAATATTTATTTTTTTCTGAAAATTGTATATCCGCGAGCCTCCTTAAGTCACCTTTGCTAAGTAGCAAATTTGTTTCTGCATCTTTAAACCCCGGTAGGTCATCAAATCTAATACTTTTTGAATGCAACTCCGCTTAACTGCGGAAAATGCTTTATTGTTAGTTTGCTAAGTCATGTAAGTACTTCTAAAGCTTTTTTTCCCGAGAAATACAATAACTGATAAAACAACACAGACATTGTAGAATAGAATAGCACATGCATGGTTAATTATATGTAGTACCCGTCCGGTTTTTTTTTTTGTTGCGTTTGCAGCACTAACCATCCTTAGGGTTTATATAATCAATTGCAATCACTTAGTGTTGTCGTCGTCCGAGGTGGTAATGTTTTCAACAGTCTTCTTTTTTTGTAAACAGTTTAACTATATAAAAAAAATTGACAGAATTATTTATTTGGATATCTAGTTGACGAAAGTTTAAATTCTGTTTAAAAAAGCACATAGCTGCTAGTCTATAAAAATGTGAGGTTAACATGCAAGTATTGTTAATGTCTACTATGTTGAATCAAAAAGATATTTCTACACTAAATGACAAATTATACAATTTCGTGTGTCTTTGACTTTTATCTTGAACACCAAATTAGGTTTTTGACTTAAATGTCAAATATCATAACAGATAAAGGTAATCTTTTTTCACGAAAAAATTATCACTTAGATAAAACCTAAATAGATAAGTTAGTCTGCTCTCAAAAGATGTGAAATAGTTTTTTTGAGATCTCATAAACATGTTTAACACCGCCGCAATTTTGCGCCTGTCCCAAGTCAGGAGCCTCTGGCCTTTGATAGTCTTGTATGATTTTTAATTTTAGTTTCTTGTTTATAATTCGGAGTTTAGTATGACCTCCATTATAACTGTACTAGTATACATATTTTATAGGGGCCAGCTGAAGGACATCTACGGGTGCGGGAATTTTCACTGCATTGAAGACCCATTGCTGGCCTTCGGTTGTTGCCTTCTCTATGGTCGGGTTGTTGTCGCATTGACACATTCCCCATTCCCTTTCTCAATTTTATTTGTCAATTATCTAACATAGAGAGGTAAATAAAAAAAAAATCATACTGCAAAAATGATCAGGATTAAAATATCTACTTGTAAGTCACATGGCTTAAATATTCAATAGACTATTGATAGGAGTTATAGTTTTTCAATGTTGATATTTGTCTAACCTTGAACAAATTTCAGAAGCGATAATTACAGGTGATGTTTAATAATGGCGTAATCTATGATTAATAATTTGTTTAAGTTCAGGTTAAAGAAAACAATTAGCTATAAGTGAATGCATTTGGTATGCAGTTAAATTAGCATAGGCGTATTTCCGTGGATATCTATTAGCCTGCTGCTCGATTTTGTTCTATAACCTTTGACACTTTGGGTTTACATGTCAAAGTTTGTGTTTATGATAGTTTGAGGGGAAACAGTAATAAAAGTCAATAATATTTGGCTGCAGTTAAACCGCAGCATACCCAAGGAATTATTTGGTGCAAGATCCCTCAGTATTGGTATACATGTATGACTTTGCAATCTTTGAACAGTTTGCAGCTTAGAATCAGTTAATTTGATATAAAGAAGCTCGCTTGTCATGTTTAGGAATTTTGGTCAGATTTTCGGAATCCTCTGGTTTTATCTATTTGAATGCCTTAACAAAATTTGCCCGGTGACCCCCATTTTTCTTTTTATAATTCTTTTAAATGTATCATGTTGAGCTGTCTGTTAAAGTCTTATAAAATTGTATTTACTTTTTAATATTTTTCGAGGACTTAAACTAGTCAATGATAAAGCTATGAAAAGTCAAGAGAGAATATTTTCCCGCCAAAATTTCAATGACTAATATCTCGAAAACAAGCACGGTGACCTATATATTTTTTTTGCTCTTTTAATTCCTTTATTAATCCCCTATTAATATATGCTAGTGTTTTGAAAAGTTATTTACATTGAAACTGAGAAGCCAGCTCCCATAAGCAGCAATTAGTATGCCAGTGATATCTTGTTTGCAGTTGTATTTGCTTTTGCATGTCTCATCGACATTATATGGCCTCGCTAATTTTTCTTCGTTTGCTTACTGTGATACTTTCCTATTATCTGAAGGTACATGTTAGAATTGGCATTTAGATAAAATTAAAAGGAACCTCGTTGAATATCAATGGTATTTGGTTTTCAGTTGTATAAAAATTTGAAAGGACATTGTTCGGCTCTGTACATGGCTTTAATATTCATTTATTCATGATAGATGTTTTAAGTATAGAGAATTTATTTTCAATATTTGCATTATATCAAAATTACAAACAGGCGATACTAATCTCGGTATCAAATGTTCTTTTTTTTTTTGGTGTTTCTTCAAATTGTGTTGTTAGCCATTTATAAACAAGACATAAGACATAAAACATAAAGCTTTATAATGGAATTCGATATATATATACTACACAATCACAAAGAGATAGCTTATTTAAAACCGACAAATAATAGCATTTCAAACAAACGATACATTAAAAGTTATGGACACATACAATCAAATATGGAAAGCAAGAGTATCTTGCAGACTTTTATGCATGAAGAATATAACCTTACATTGAAGAAAAGATCAGTGAGATGTGATTCAACATAATCAAAATCATAAGTCAACCCTTATATCAATTCATGAAACAATGATGTTTATCTTTTTTTGGAGTTTTGGGGGAAAAAACTATGATCGACTGTGTTAAAACCTTTTATACGTCCTACAAATTCCACTTAAGCTATTCAAAATGAAGGAAATCACATTATCAGACAGAAATTGTTACAGAATAATGATCATCTTAATAAGGTACTTATCAACATGTAAAGCTCAATGGTATATATATTGTTACGGCCATAGATCACCTTAAAATTGTAGCCAACAAAAGACACAACTGGAATTCTTCTCTAAACTATACAGAATATGCCCAATCTAGTGTGTTGTAGTTACAATACACGTGGCTATCCAACAACGACAATGAACTTCGGAGAATATACATGTTTTAATTGCTGCCTGTCCAATTTCTTTTCGGTATATATAGCTATCACGGAAACCTCTACAAAACTGTTGAAGGAAAACTTCTAGAAAACTTACACATCGTAGATTATGATCATTCTGGATTATGCAAATCAGATAGAACGTTATAATCACTCTTTCAGTATCTATGCCCATTAGATGTCTTAACTGCACAATTATAACACTATGATAACCATTTTCAACAAACAAAAAAGAACAAAAAAAAGGAAGACAACAGGCATAGTGGTATGGTACTTTTACATTTATTGGCACGGCTTTCAAAAACAAAATCCTATTTTTTTAAATATGTATTTGTAGGCAGTAGGTCGATTGGGTGGTAAAGCAATGTATCAACAATGTCAAGAGTTAAGAATGATAGTTCTAGAACCATCAAATAGGAAAACCTTGCTGGATATACAAACATCGCTGCAAGAGATAAAAAAACTTGAGACAAACAATGGACAGAAGTGGGACAAAACAACTAAATACCGAAGACTCAGAACAAAATCTAGACATCCCAGGGGGTTTAAAAGACCTAAAACCATGGGATATCACAGGTACAGTATGCTCAGACATCCAATGTAGAATAGTAATTGAAAGTTATACAGGGGTTATAGTTTCCTAATTTGTGCATGTCTCATATCACAATAAATGACCAGTACTAGACCGGTATGAAGGTCTTTGATGATTAATGTATAATAATTTTATGGTTTACTATCTATTTATTGAAAGATGTGGGTATAATACAAAAAAGGGTACATTATAAGTTATATGGTTCGCTACTGACCCCTTACGAATCCATAGAGGGTTAGGAAAATCCATAGGGGATGAGGCCGGAGGCCGAGTCCCCTATGAATTTTATTCACCCTCTATTGATCCGTAGGGGGTCAGTAGTTAACCGTATAACGAATTTATCGGACGCTGGACTTTTTCTGCGGCCTTTTGTTGAAAAATAAACAATGAAACACAAGAACATTAACAGATGACGTCACCATTAACGCGTCATGAACCCCATATGAAACTTCCTAACCCCATACGGTCTCATAGGGGGTTACCAATAAATATTTTGTTTAGTCTACATGTATAAGTATTATGATTATAGCTGTATAAGAAGAATTTCTTAAAAAATTATTTTATCGCAATCATTGAAACAGTGCCGGTGTCCTATAGCCATTCTTCCCTCATACCAAATTTTCCGGGGGGAAAGACTGGATCGAATCATATAACGTCGGCAACGTCTAGGTAAGAATTTAAAAAAAAAGTACTTAGTAACTTTTCTATATCAGTTTATAGTTACCAAAGCTTCATCGTATGACTATATATTTAATAGATATATATAGAGTTATATAGTTTATATTTATACACACGAAACGCATTCTGATGTAGGTCGAACACTTTCCAGCACTAATGATACAAATTCGTCGTGGTAGTAAGTCATTAAAGGCCGCTGGGACAGTACGGCATTTTATAACGAGAAACCCTCATATAGTTGGCTTTAAAATGCCCCGACCATAAAATGTGAAAAATTCAAATAAAACTAACGGACTTATTTATAACAAAATAATTTACGAAAAAATAACGACCGACATGAAACGACAACAACCGCTTTAATACATATTATATGGCTTTGGAATGGCACATAAAGAATGTGGCGGCCTTTAACTCAACCCACCTCCAACCCAATATCGGACAGCACACCGCAAGAAAAAACTGTAAAATATCATCTGCCAGTGACTTCACAAAAATGTTATTACAATGCACAATAATTAAATCACTTACATAAAAACAATAGACACAAAGCACCGAAATGAAGAAAAAAAAGTATGCGCTGTTTACACTGAAAGGTATTTCAAAGCCAGTGAAAATGTAGTCTAGTCGTTACAGAATAGTAAACATGTTAACACACTGGTGATTATGTAGAAGACAGTTAAAAATGTAAGAAAGCTAGGGGACACATAGAAATCTGTTGAACAGAAAGGCAGACCAGTTGACACATAGACAGACTGATTAACCTGTAGACAGACTTGTAGACAGACTTGTGGACAGACTGAGAAACATGTAGATAGACAGACTTCTGCTGTTGTCTGTGCTATGGTCGGGTTGTTGTCTTTTTGAAAAATTCCCATTTCCATTCTCAATTTTATTGTGTAAATTTGAATGAATAACAAATTTGTATTCAAATAAATATAATTCTAACACTGTTCGGTTTAATTTCCAGACAAGCCTGCCAATTGATATTTTACCGTGTGGTTTTCTATGTTGTGATTTTATGCTATTGTTTCAGAAAAGGGAGAAGGTTTGGATCCAATAAAACTTTTAATCTCACTGCAAATGTTTGCACCTGTCCTAAGTCAGGAATCTGGTGTACAGTAGTTGTCGTTATGTAATTGATACGTGCTTCTCGTTTCTCGTTTTTTTTTTAATCTTATATAGATTAGACCGTTGGTTTTCCCGTTTGAACGGTTTTACACTAGTAATTTCGGGGCCCTTTATAGCTTGTTGTTCGGTGTGAGCCAAGGCTCCGTGTTGAAGGCCGTTCATTGACCTATAATGGTTTACTTTTTTAAATTGTTATTTGGATGGAGAGTTGTCTCATTGGCACTCACACCACATCTTCCTATATCTATATAACTATATTGAAATCTATATCATGGGGGGAAAGATTGGCATGGGGGAAAAGTTACTATATGCATACGTATTGTCAACTTTCCGCAGGGGAAGAATGACAATGATCCAAAATTTCCCCGGGGGAGACATTGGCTCATGTCAGTCTCCCCCCAGTCTTTCCCCCGGGGGAAACATTGACTCATGCCAGTCTTCCCCCCCCCCCCAGTCTTTCCCCCGGGGGAAAACTGGCATGGGGGAAGAATGGCTATATAACACCGGCATATATACTAAAAAAAGTCTTACATGCCCGTTTACACATCTATAACGTATCATCAACAAATAATATTCCATTCAGTGGTTGTTGGACACAAGATTATTATCTTTCGAGTTTGTTGCCGACATTTACCTGATTGTTATATTGATCAGAAAAAATAAAGATAGAGCACGTGGAAAGCGCAATATATCAGTGATTTGAAAAAGCTTTGTCATTTGTTTTCCTATTTTCAATGGGTTCCCATTTGTTAATTAAACTATTCCTGGACAGTTTAAATGATTTGTTGTATTAAATTTGTTCTTTATGAAGCTGTTATTTCTTTTAATTAACTGCAATAACACTTGTGGTTCCATTCTTTCAACACGGTTTCCCCGGAACTTGCGCTTTGGGGTTGGCGAAGCTAAAACGGGAGGTCTCGACGTTAAGGTCACTGCATACGGGACAAAATCGGCGAATTCGGGTCTGGGAAGCCAATAATGTAATATCGGTACATTCATGAAGATTTTGAATAGACAAAAGATTTCCTTTCGATAAAATTTCACGTGTATAAATCGTGTTTAACTGTTTTGTATTGGAAGTTGCATATTAATATATTAGTTTCAACATTTGAATCATACTATGAAAATAACATAAAGGCGGGAAATTAATCTGTGTCAACATTTTTATTTTGTTTAGCGTTTTGTATATGTTATTTGATTTTTTTTTATTGACAATGATTTGTGGTTTATTATATTAATAAAAATACAGCAAAAGATAGATTTGAAAGTAGACATAAATGCATCCAACAGTTCAAATTTTATTTCAGAAATGACAAAATCATCTTTATCAGAAGTTTCTGGGATACTGCAAACAAATTATGCAAGAATAGCCCATGCAGTAAAACGGCTGTTTCCAGAAATTCTTCAGGAGCTTCTTACAATAAAAGAGCTTCCACAAAATTTATCCCACGATGTCATCACAAACAGTTACCTGTCAACACATTTAAGCAATGATGAATTTTTATTTATAAACAATACTTTATCAATAGGGTATGCAGACTTTGATGTATTGCTTATCTATAAACTAGTGAGATATTTGAAGCTGCTAACACCACCTACACAGGGATGGGATCATGTTACTGCACCATGCGTGACGGACGTCACACCAGGGGATGACCTCGAAAGAATTCGAAAATTGAGATCAGAAATCCTTCAAAGAAGTAATGAGCATGTCACAGATACAGAATTATCTGAGTTTTTTACACAGTTTAAGGACATTGCAGGCAGACTAGAGCAATACCTCGGAAAACAAAAAGGAGAGTTTTTAAACAAGTTCATATATTTGGAATCATCCTACATGAATGAGAAAACAAATAACTTGTATAGGAGACTCGAAAGGGAAACGAAGAGTGGTGATGATTGTGAGAGAAGATTGAATCCCGTTGAAAACGATATTGATTCAATGAAAAAGAGGAGTAAGTAAAATACAAAAGAAAATATTGAATAATGTAAGTTCCTGTATGTTATGCCGATTGAGGAACACTATTATGATTTTCAGATACTCTTTTGTGAGCCAGATTTCATGCAAATTGTACATGAAACTTATACTTTATTGCATATTAACTGAACTTTTTCGTTCCTATGAATGACAGAAATATATGAATATTTGTTTGCGAAATTATAAT
This sequence comes from Mytilus edulis, assembly GCA_019925275.1. Taxonomy (NCBI): domain Eukaryota; kingdom Metazoa; phylum Mollusca; class Bivalvia; order Mytilida; family Mytilidae; genus Mytilus; species Mytilus edulis. The sequence continues at coordinate 120,874,872 of CM034360.1, read as the reverse complement.
ATGTCCTCATACATCTGAAAAAGCGAACATACATGAATGAAAAACCTGAAATATCTTAAATGGTGAGCATACAAATGTTCAGATCTTACAATTTATATGCTTTGTTTTGTTTTACAGTTTTTGTGTCATAACCAGAATATCATTATAAAATGAAACAGTTATTTTGTGTTATGTAGATGATATCCGGCCAATGAAAATGTATTTGACATTGATAAATATTGTGAAAAATCAACCAGATATAATCGCACACATGCTTGTTGGTGAACAAAACTTGTGTTCTTGGGATTTTAACAATTGACTGGGCATATGAACGTGCAGCTAGATTAATTTGTCACATACTTCGGCACTGAAATGAAAATAGGATTTGTTTGGTTATTAACATTCGTTGCAACAAAATAAAAATAAAAATTGTTTCAAAGGAATATATCTCCCTCATTAAAAACTCTGTTTCCTTGCGCGGCTTTTGGCTTTACTTTTGTGATCTATAGCTCTTCACAATTGAAATAGATTTAGATTTCTTTTTTTTTGTCCTCAAGAATCACTGAAGAGACATTTATTGATGAAATTGCATCTGGTACAGAACAATCGGTACATTTAATATAATTATATGTTCAATCTCGAAATAGCATACATATTTCAAGTGACATATTTTTTTAACAGTTTCTTTGATTGTATTTGAAATTGTGCAGTTTATGCCACACTTAAAATCTCATCATATAATGAGGATGAATTTAATAGATCTTATTGGACAGTCTCAAATACATTTAAAATAACAAATATATTTTACTATTATCTATGATATTCTTTAGACAAAGAAAAAAAAATCGTTAACAGAACATGCAAAAATTTAAGAAATCAAATTAACTATTCAAAATTGCCGGTGATCTTTTTCAAATCAAACGAAGTTAATGCTCTTAAAGTATTAAAATATAGTATACCTTCCAGGCAGGTGCAAACGACATGTCAGCGAAATAGACTCCTTGAAGCATAATGAGCCAAATCGTAAATATAATTTTAAGTTATGGAATTACAAAACGTGTTAGCTAAATGTAAGCTCCGAACAGACATGTTTGTTCATTTTTTTTTTAGTTCATGCTCATTTATCTCTCGTCTGTTCACTTCAAACCACATATTTTCCTTTCCTCCTCCATTTAGGAAAAGATTGTGAAAAAAGATTGTATGCTCTTGAAAGACATATTGATGCATTAAAAGAAAGCAGTAAGTAAATTAGAAAAAAAATTTAGAAAAAAAGATGTACATGATTTAATTGTGTGTGAATTTTTTGGTAGAAATGTTTGGTTAAGTCCTATGAACCTGACCCAGGGAATAATGTCTTCGTATAGTTTACATAATAAGTTTGTGAATTAGGTCAATTTTCCGTAAACCAAAACTGGAGATTTATTAATTTTATTTTCACTTTAAGCATATTTTGTTTTGCTTAAAACATAAAGGAATAGAAACAATTCAAAATTTCTTCTAAAGTCGTCTGAATATTAATACAATACATTGATTGATTGTTAGTTGCTTAACGTCCAGTGGCAAATATTTCATGCATATTCAGGACGAAAACAAGTTCACAATATATACAATAGGTAGGTCTTGCCATAATAGAGGCCATCTAGGATGATGGTTGGGGAAATTTGGACTGCCACTGAAAAATAAGGGTATTTTGGATAGGGACAGAAATTTTGCCTTGCAACAGGCCACCTCCGGACCCCTCAATGAGTTGTTGCAATGGTTCTTAATGTGCAAATGGCACTCTCTTTACACGAGGCATCGGATTTAACGTCCCCATTCTGACCGGACGTGACAATAAATTGAATAATAAGCATGCATTATATAATATAAACAACATAAATATTACTAATTAGTGAAAAAAAGGACAGGGGATGAAGAAATAATAATTAAGATTGGGAGTATTATGATAACCATGATGAATGCTTAGTTTGTTTCTGTGTGTGTTACATTTTAATGTTGTGTTGTCATTCTCTTATATTTAATGCGTTCCCCTCGGTTTTGGTTTGTGACCAGGATTTGATTTTTTTCTATCGAAGTATGAGTTTTAAACATCGGTATACTACTGTTGCCTTTATCTACCTATGTTGATACTCAACTTCGAGGGATCTTTTTTGTTTGTTTGTAATATATGGGACTTCTTTAACACTTTTCACATTTGATTATAGTAAAGAGTTTCTTTGCCATCAACCAATAGTTTACAGGCCAAATTGTAGAATTTATATTTTAAAGTTTTCTATCGGTTTAGATAAGGCAATGTTATGTATTTCTGGTGTATTATCAATGGAACTTATCTTTTCCACAAACAATATTTGACCATGCATCTAAAAAAGAAAAACGGTTCATTGACTTAATGCTTGTTTTGCTTAGTTTAAATGTTAAAATGTTATGATTTTAATCTTAATATTTGCATCAATATGAAAATGTCAAATCATCAGCTGGGCAAATATGTTAACTTTCCTGCAGTCGTCATTATTCGTCAAAACATATATTTACCTTGAAGAATGATTTTACTTTTTTCACAAATTGTCTGGAAACCATTTGAATTATTTTCATTGCATTGCATCAACTAAAAAAGAAATGGACGTGTCAGCCATGAAGACTCCTCGGAACATCTGGTTGAAAATTTTATGTAAAATTATGAAATTACAAAACATATTACCTTAATCATATGTTAATGTGTGTTCCGAACAGATATATTTGTCTGTTCACTAACCAAATAGGATTTAAATTCATTCTCATTTCAGGCAAAGATTGTGATAAAAGATTGTATGTCATTGAAAGTCATATTGATGCATGAAATAAGAGAAGTAAGTAAAATACAATGTGAAAAAGAAAAGAATAAATAATATAGTGCAGATACATTATTTTTGCGATGAATTTGTGTGAAAATATTATTCAATTAGCACATCTCTATTATTGAGTTCATGAAGCAGTGTCTTTTGTTGACATAGTTAACTTAAAAATTGGGGAATTCGGTCGATTTTAGATGAGCCAAAAATAATAATTCGGGGATTTTCTTCTAGAAGGAACATATATTATTTGCTAAAAGCAAAAAGAATAGACCTAATCAAAACATATTTATGAAATCTTCTCGACAATACAATATAGATAAAAATACAAATTGGATGTTAGTATGTTTTATTTAAAATAAACATCAATAATATCACTAAACTATATTAGAGTCCAAGTTGCAGCCTTCGTGATGCCAATTGAGACTTTTAAGCAAATAAATAGTCATTTCAATTAAATAGAAAGGACGTTTAAAGACAAAAGGACGCACGCTAAATATCCAATCCACATTTACATTTTGGAACTAAACGAATCACAATGGAAGTACAATCCAAAACATTTCATTGGGTTAAGTCAGGGACAGTTGGTTTAAAGTGGTATTTTCCTATGCATGTTTAATTTCAATGAAAAATATTTTGGCTCGACTGATTTCATGGTTCATTGACTGTTAATTTATAAAAATAAATAAAAAGATGTGTTTTGATTCCAAATAAGACAGACAACTCTCCTCCAGACCCCAAATGAGTTAAGTTTGTGTTTATGTCAGTTTAGATGAAAACACTGAATGTATGATAAATCTTGAAATTATCATTTTCAAACACATTATTTGACTATGCATCTGAAAACATGGTCCATTGATTTAATGTTTTGCTAGCTGATGTGTTTCCCTCAGTTTTAGTGTGTAACCCGGATTTGTTTTCTCTTAACATGCTTAATCACTTAATGACGTTTGAACATCGATAAAGTACTGTTACCTTTATTTAGTTTACATAAACTCATCATAGATACCAGGACTAAATTTAGTATATACGCCAGACGCGTGTTTCGTCTACAAAAGACTCATCAGTGACGCTCGAATCCAAAACAGTTAAAAAGGCCAAATAAAGTACGAAGTTGAAGAGCATTGAGAACCAAAATTTCTAAAAGTTTTGCCAAATACAGCTAAGGTAACATGTTTTGATTTTCATTTCAATATTTACATCAAAATCAAAATATAAAATCATCAGCAGGATAAACCAGGTAACATTTTTACAGTTGTCAGTCTACTTAAATGGATCATATTACTTTTTTAGCAAATTGTCTGGAAACCATTTGATTTATTTTCATTGCATTGTATATATAGCAGGTTAATGCAAAATGAATGTGTAAGCGATAACGACTCCTGGGTATATCTGGATACAAATTGTAAAAAATATATTAATTTAAGGAATGACAAAGCATGTAAGCATAAGGAAGTAGACATTTGATAACGACAATAACTCTTACAATCATCAGTACGTTTGAGTCAACAAGTTGCTTGAAAACATATTGTAAGTTTCTAAGTTAAATAGATAAATTCCAGTTTTTGCGGGTAATTGCTTAAAAAACATAAGTGAAACTTGACATTTACAAAAAAACATAACTGATTTAAAGAGTTGCTTCTCTGAACTAAAGTATACCCCTTTAATGTATGCCATTCATAGATATTTAAAGTATTTGTTTTAGTTTCAACACGCAAATATCTCATCTGTTCACCTTAACAAATCATTTTAATTAGGTTGTCTTCTCATTTAAGGCAATGATTGCAAGGACATATTGTATGCGATCGAAAAACATATTGATGCATTGAAAGAGAGGAGTAAGTAAAATAAAAAATAAAAAAATAATACGTGTGTACAATACTATAGAAAATTTGTTTTGCAGAAATTGAAGAAACTTTTATTTTTTGGATATTTAATTTTTTCTCCCAATGATATATTATGAAATCAACAGCTTTTGTAGAGAATAAATGTTATAACGTTATACATGTAGCTCTTATAACCGTTAATTTTATTCATATTGCATCTCAATTACCTCTTTTTTAATTTTATTTTTGGAAAGACCAATGTTTCCAGCTTATTAGCACACTTTGAAAACCGTAAGAGTCTTTTTAGTACAATATTTTCTGATTAGTTGTTGGGTGGAATTTGAGAAAGTTTGATTAACCATGAAACAAATTCAAAAACATAGTTTATATATAAAAAAAAAGCAGACTATTCATTTTCGGAAGTTTAAGACTTACAGCCACAGATAACATAAAATTTTTAAAACGTTGTGATTTTAAAAATCCGATCATAAAGTATGTCGTCAACAAAGCTTGTCAAATGTGTAATGGTGTAACAGTTTATAGATATAGGAAGATGTGGTGTGAGTGCCAATGAGACAACTCTCCATCCAATTAACAATTTAAAAAAAGTAAACCATTATAGGTCAATGTCCGGCTTTCAACACGGAGCCTTCGCTCACACCGAACAACAAGCTATAAAGGGCCCCAAAATTACTAGTCAGACTTCAAATTTGTAGTAAAGTGTTATGCATAAGATAAGTATTTCCTTAAGGATATGATAAAGAAAACTAAAAAAAATACGAGAAAAAGTGTATTTACATTTTCATTGAATGTAGAATTAACAATAAAATTGTGAAATCTTGAATGAGATGAAAAATCAATATCTATTGAGTTTCGTACATTTAAAGGATAAAGTGGACAAAAAACACGCTTGGATGTAAAAGATTGTCCCGACTTTGTCTCCTTGATAAGCTTGTTACTGCCTTAGGCAAAGATGCCCTGATGAGTATTTGCTTTATTTGTATTTTGTGTGTTGTGGTCATGTAGTTCGTTAGCTGTTTCGGTTCTTATAAACCTTTTGTTTTTAATTATTCGCCTTTGAGGGTTCCTGGTAAACCTAGAATGGCTCTTCGGACGCATGAAATTGAAAAAAAAGTATTGTTTACATTCTTTATCAATGAATATTTTCAAACAGTTATTTTATAGATGTGGAACATAACAATTGCCAGTTGACGGAGAGGTAAAATGAAACTCTATTAAATGTAGTTCACCTCATTTCTTATCTGAAATTCGTATTGCTCAATCTTATGTTAGCGCTTCATACTCTCCGATTTTTTTAAATATCTAAATTGGATCAAACGGAAGATTTACTATAGATTCGTGTAGGCTCTAACAAAAATTGTTCAAGTTTTTTTTTATATATTCATGAGATTTATTTGAATTGTATATGCTAAAATGCTTAAAAGCTGAAACTGTTAGGTCTATCAAATATTAAGTATACGCATTAAGATAGTTTTGCCCCCTATACACGATGATAACGATATATGGGATGTTCGTACACATCATTTTAGAAATTAAAGTAAATTTTTCAATCAGAGAAAGATCAAAAAAATCCGTTTCAATGATTTATCTGTAATTTCTTTGTACCTTACATCTTGTATTTGTAATTTACCAAACCTTCTCATTTACATACTGTATATTTACTGTCATACAATATGTTTGATTTATAAAATGTCTTAATGGTAATTGAATTTTATTTCAGAGACAAGATTTAAACTAACAGGTCGCACAAGTGTTTTTGGTGAGTGTAATCATTTTTCAATTTTCTATTCGAATCAATTTACGGAATGACAAAATATTTTACTTTATCTTCTACCAAGAATGAGGCTGTGTTTTTATGTATAGAGATATAAGATTATATACAAGTAAAATTATGCTCGCTTTTTTAAAATTCATTTAAAGAACAACCAACACGTTTAATTAAGATTAAGATAATCTATCTAATAATTTAAAAAAAAAAATCAAAACGTTGTGATTGAAATTATATGAAAAGAACGTTTTCCCAGCTTGTGATATTGTTTTAAAAACGCTTTCTGATTCATACCTCTACTAGTATATATGATGCTTGAATGAATGAACTTGTGTTTTAGTTTAATTAGTTATCACTAGTATGTATATAGATAACGTCTCATCGAATGTTTATATTCTTTTCGGCAATTTATTTATATCAAAATTTTCAAAACTAAACATTCTTTTGACCCTCCAAACATTCATTACTCTTAGTCAATTATTGAGGATTAAGAATTGTAAAAGTAATATAGAAAATGAACTTTCCTAAGAAAAGTTTGCTCTTTTCACAGAACAATGCAAACTTACATGATCGAAATAGTTTTGTTTCTTTAACAAAATGTGTAGGTTTTTATACGCCCACTTATGGGACGAATTATAGTATGCCGTTATCCGTCTAGCTGTCTGGCCGTCCGGTTCTTTGTCCATCCGTTCGTCCGTCTTAACGTTGTCAACATATTGGACAATAACTCATAAACGGATTAATATAAGCACTTGTTGCTTGTTTCTGAATCCTAATTATGAATGTGTTTATATTTATACTTGTATTATTCATAATAAAATATTGTTTACACTAACTCAAAAACGCCTGAACCAATTCACATGAAACATTAGTGAATTGTTTATATCTATTGACGTGAGCTCTCTTTCGTTTTTTATTATAAGCTTTAAATTTTAATTTTCTGGGATTTGAGTTTTTATTTCATCACAAAAAGGGGGATTTCCGGTTTTCGGACTTAAAAAGGCTTTCACCAATTTGCAAGAAAATTTTGTGAATTGTTTATATCTATTAACATGATACCCCTTTCGATTTTCATAATTTTAAGATATTACCGCATAGTCAAATATTCTGTTTACCATACTTTGAATTTTTCGAAAAACTAATAATTTTCTTATCCCAGGCATAGATTAACTTAGCCGTATTTGGCACAACTTTTTGGAATTTTGAATCTTCAATGCTCTTCAACTTTGTACTTGTTTGGCTTTATAAATATTTTGATATGAGCGTCACTGATGAGTCTTATGTAGACGAAACCCGCGTCTGACGTACTAAATTATAATCCTGGTACCTTTGATAACTATTTACACCAATTGGTCGATGCCACTGCTGGTGGATATTTCGTCCCCGAGGGTATCACCAGCCCAGTAGTCACTTCGGTGTTGACATAAATATCAATAATGTGGTCATTTTTATAAATTTCCTGTTTACCATACTTTGAATTTTTCAAAAACTAAGGATTTTCTTATCCCAGGCATAGATTACCTTAGCCGTATTTAGCACAATTTTTTGGAATTTTGGATCCTCAATTCTCTTCAACTTTGTACTTGTTTGGCTTTATAAATATTTTGATATGAGCGTCACTGATGAGTCTTATGTAGACGAAACGCGTGTCTGGCGTACGCAATTATAATCCTGGTACCTTTGGTACTATTTACGTTTACGAGTTTAGGATTTTTATACATTGTAAAATGAGGATTGGGTTTTCGGACAATAACTCAAAAATGCTTTTAGCTTTTTTTCAGGAAACTTTGATGAATTGTTTATATCTATTAACATGATATCACTTTCGATTTTAAAAGTTTTTGATTTTTTATTCAGATTTTTTTTAATTTTATTCATAAAAAGGGGTGATTTTCCATTTTTCTGACAATGCTTTGAACGAAACTTTGGTGACTGGTTTATATCTGTTAAGACAACATCTGTTTAGTTTTTCATAAATTTCCGATATGACATTTGAAAGTAATTGAAATATATTTTTTGAAAAACCAACAGACGTATCATGTGCTCATTGCGCAGCTGTTTATATTCTTATCAGAAAGAATGCTCTATCTTAAGACTTCTGAAACATTTCATATATATCGAAAACCATCCCTACATGATTTAAATTATATCACTTGTATCTCAGAGAAAATTGTTCAACCACACATTTAGTTAATATAAAAAATTAAGATGTGGTATGATTGCAAATGAGACAACTTTCAACAAGAGACCAAAATGACACACAAATTAACAACTATAGGTCACCGTACGGCCTTTAACAATGAGCAAAGCCATACCGCATAGTCAGCTATTAAAGGCCGCGAAATGACAATGTTAAACAATTCAAACAACAAAACTAACGACCTTATTTGTGTACAAAAAAGAAACGAAAACAAAAAGGCAACACATAAACAAACGACAACCACTGATTTACAGGCTCCTGATTTGGAACAGTGGTATAACAGTACAACATAAGAACGAACTATAAAATGGACAAAGTACAAGTGAACGTGGCCGGATAAATATTTTTGCTGCGGTTTAAATTTCTTTTTTTCTTATTCTAAAAACATGCTAGTCGTAGATGCATTATTTTTTTAGTAGTTGTTAGAAGTTTTGAACTAGCTGTCTGTCAACTGTGAGTACTCTTAGATCTGTACCTAGTGTCTTTTTGTTGTTGTGATAAACAAGTACCTGTCCACATCCACTTGTATTTTTAACCATCTAATGAGTTCAGCCTTTTTTAACTGATTTTTATATTTGTTCTTATGTTGTACTGTTATACCACTGTCCCAGGTTAGGACAACCCTCCGTTGGGATCCTGCTAACATGTTTGACCACGCCACATTCTGTATGTATGTGTCTGTCTCAAGTCAGAAGCCTATAAAGCAGTGGTTGTCGTTTCTTTATGTGTTACATATTTTTTTCGTTCATTTTTTTGTACATATATTATGCCATTTGTTTTCTCGTTTAAATTGTTTTATATTGTCATTACGGGGGCTTTTATAGCTGACTATGCGGTATGGGCTTTGCTCATTGTTGAAGGCCGTACGGTGACCTATATTCCTTAATTTCTGTGTCATTTTTAATCTCTTGTGGAGAGTTGTCTCATTGGCAATCATAACACATCTTAATTTTTTATAGTTTCATTGAAAATATAGACGAACTACATTATACTTATACTGATGAATAGAAATAAATGTTATCATTTAAATGTAATTAAGGAATCTATTTTACAGTGGACAATGTTAGGACAAGTTCATTTAGGGCGATATCAACAACTATTAAAGACGATGTCGAGATAAATGGATATAAAGGATTTCAAAATAAAGGTAGAATATTTTTTATTAGTTTGCTAAATTAATAAAATCATTAAAAATATCTGAAACAATAAATTTGTGAAATTTAAATAACAAGTTGTAATCTCTGCTTTTTTACCGACATTTGCTCTTTGGACGCAAGTAATTGCTTTTGTCTGATCCTGGAGGGTTTTTCCGAAAAGTTTTCCTTTTGTCCGTTGCCATTGATTCGCTTAAATCTTTGTCTAATAGTTTTGCTTTTCGTTTGACAGATTTCCTTTTGCCAGTTGCATTCGGTCAGATTTGCCTTTTGTCCGATTATTTTGCTCTTTGTCTGACACTTTTCTTTTTGTCTGTTACTTTCGGTCCGTTTTGTCTTTTATTTCAATGATTTCGCTTTATTTCCGTTTTTAAAATATGTTTATGTGATATAGTGATAGATGAATAAACTCATCATAGATACCAGATTTGAAACTTTATTTTGCACAAGATGCGCGTTTCTTCATCAAAAGACAGCTCATTTCAAATTTAAATATCTTAATGATGGCAACAAAATATATATTTATATATTTAGTTAAGGTGATACCTAACACTACAGGGAGATAACTCTGTAATATCAGCTAAACGTTTTAATTACGTTGCGTTGTGAAGGCAATATAAAGCTTCTCAATGATCAAAATTAGTGTTTGTCAAACTGCTATATAACCAGTGTAATTTTTCTGATAAAACGCTTGGTTCAAATTTTTTCAATTTTTTATATTTTTGTTAAAGGGTCAAAGTAAATACTTTGTAAAAATTTTTATGAAAATTAAACGAGCCAAATTAATTTTAGTGAAAGTGTTGGGTACCACCTTAAAACTGAGAAAAGTGAAAAATATTAGGACTTGAAGCAAAATATTTTTTTTATCATTACGTCAATGGTATAAGGAAGATAATTTCAATTGACTTAATAACAAAATGCACTGAAATTTGATAATACGAAATCAGCCAATGAAATTTCGAGAAATTACACTAAATCATGGATAGATATAAGTACAAAATTAATAATTCAATATTAGAATGACATTGATAAGATATATATAAATCTATACATTATAGAGATAACATATTAGTAATTTTTTTCATGACATAAAAAAATTATTATCCTTCCACGTTAATTTTTACATGTTATGTTATGATCACAATGTATTACTTATTCTATAACCGGTTTCATAAAGCCACTTATTCTAAGCTTTATTATTTGTACAGTTCTAGAGTATCCTTACCAGCATTCCTACTGTTTTTTGTTTCAATTTGACCAAGACAATTATCAACTATTTCTGCATTGTTCATTGCGAAGTGTTATCAACAGCTCTTTACAAATTTTAATAATACATGTATGCACTTGTCGCTAAATGAACTACACTTTCTTTAATACTTCTTTTGGTTCAAAGTCTGAAAGTAGTTATCTCTACATTGAAAAAAAAGCTGATAAGGAAAAAACCCTGGACGTATGCTATAAGAATTCAGAAAATTTTGTATTTAGGACCTATTTTTTGTTTGCATTTGTTTTATTTTTAACATGATATACCTACTTTTTATTTTTGAAAATCATACAATAATTTGCTTTGAGTTTAAAAAATTCTCCTTGTATACTTTTGGATTATAGCTCTTCATCTTTTATATAACCTTTGGATTTTACATATTTTGGCCACGAGCATCACTGAAGAGACATGTATTGTCGAAAGGCGCATCTGGTGCAGAAAAAATTGTACCGTTAATGATATTATTTGAATGATATCATAGATAACTTGTATAATTTATCTACATTCGATTGAAAAGAGTCTTTAAGGATATACGATAGAGTTATAGGGGAGGTAATGGCAATGCTAACGTAAAATGTCATTTTTGCGATGTCAAACAATGACTTATCGGGAACAGATACAGTTTTCGACTGATTTTTATCATTCAAACTTATTTAACTTCAAAACGAGTTCATGGAACCCTCTTTTTTTTTAATGCCATTTGGTTTGATTACAATGTACGTAAAACAATTATGAGTGACAATTTTCATGAAAACGAAAATAGTGCATTTTTTTTAAATTTGATAAAAAGACAACAAAACATGATGCATTTTTTTACATTCATGAACATTTGATAAAGATCAGTTATTTGAAAAAAACAAAATTCAAAAATTTAAAGATCATTCATATAATACAGAATTTACAAATAATGTACCAAAACCCAGCTGCTGTTTTTTTTTTAAACAAAAAAAGTTATGTATTTCTGTCGAAACGAAAATTACGTCCACAAATCCGAAATTTGAGCAAATATATAAAATGTCGACCTTATTTTACTAAAAAAACATAGCACATGAAGGTATATTTGTATATTTTCATTTTATTTTGCATATTAATTTTTTTTCAGAAGAATTTTACAAATTTAATGTAGTGTGTGATGGTGTTGTAGTGGATTGCATTATCGACAGAAAGCAGGAACGGACATGTTTGAATTCAGTTAAAGAATTTCAAGGTAGTATGTAAAAAAAATATAAAAATTCAGATTCAGGGCAAATTGTCATTGATATCTTGTTCATTGTGAAACATTGGTATTTTTATTCATTATAATTTTAAGTATTTCATCACGACTCTAATGTGCAAGTGTAGTCTGACAGCTACACTTTGCATTAACTTAGCATATGTATCTAAAACGACGGTGATAAGAAGGGTTATTTTAAAAAGAAATAACAGACAACCTAGCTTAGAGCTAACTTGATATATGAAAAAATAAAGATACATTGTAAATAGAACGCCTTTCGATTAACGATTCATGTAAATTGTTGATATTTTTTTATAACTGTGGTTACAGGTCAGAATTATTTACATATAGCATGTACAGGTAGTGCATGCCTATCATATTGCTTTTGTCAATTTGTTTTTTACTACATTGGTCCGTTAGTTTTTGAAAGTGATTTTTTTTCAAGTGTCGGGACATTTAAAGCTGAGTTAAAGACGATTATAAGGTATGTTTTTTTTCCTCATCGTTGGAGGCTGGATGTATGCTTATAATTGCGTATATTCACTTTATTTGAAATTTGATGAATATTTGTCAATGGAAATCATTCCACATCGAAAGTATTCAAATATATGGAGTATATAAATAAGTAACGATTTGAACTAAAAACATTCCTTTTTATAAATAAATCTAAATCGTAGCTTTATCAAAGCAAATCTATTCTACTAAAGGGAGAGACCAATTTCTTTGAGCCGCAACTCCTATGAAACAATACAAAGTCGGAAACATTTGTGATATTACGTAATAATGTAGTGTTCGTTCTTCTTTAATTGTCTTTGAAACAATATTTTTTAACAGAAAATATAATTTTTTTTAAAATTATCCTACTTTGGAGATTCATTGATTTGGTCACAATTAGAAATTCACTGTTTACAAAATTTCGAATTTTTGAAATACTAAAAACGCGCCTCTGGTACAAATACAAAATTTCTATCCTGGTATCTGTGATTGGTTTAATTATATATATATCTTTTTAAGGACAATTTTGTTGATTCAATATAATACCATCCCATGCCCGTTTGTGTTCCACATAATTAATATTACCAATAACCGAAATTCCGATTCAAAACTAATGCCGATTCAACAGTATATGTCCCATATTGCCTAATCTGTACATTCTGTCTCTGTCAGGTGCACCGACAAACGATGTATACATGATTTGCTATAAACACGGGTAATAATTACACCTGAACTTCCTCATTATTCCGGGAATAACTGTTCACTTTATAATCAGCATGACTTTACGATGTCACGTGTTTGGTCTAGTAGTTCAAATGTGAATATGGTACAAACAATATAATGATATTTTGAAAAAATATTGATTATTATGTGTAGTGCTATGACAACAAAGATGAGCTCTGATAATTTCCAGTATTCCCTGTTTCTGAGGGACAAATGCGTTTTTATGCAACAATTTGGAGTTGATTGCCTGTTTCAGATAGTGTTATTTAAACACCGATATACAACTGTTTCCTTTTTTTAATTCATACACAACTTGGTTTGATTATGAATGATCTGGAGCTTATTTATCTTGTTAACCTGCATGTGTCTATGGACTTATATCCTGAGTTTCTTTCATTTATATCACACCATTTATAGTCACATATTAATAAAATTGAGGATGGGAATAGGGAATGTGTCAAAGAGACAACAACACGCCCGAAGAGCAGAAAACAGCACAAGGCCAACAATGGGCCTTCCACACAGCGCGAAAATCCTGCACCTCCCGGAGGCGGGCTTCAGCTGGCCCTTATACATAAATGTGTACTAGCTCAGTGAAATGTACATCCCACCAAACTCCGAAACTATAAATGACTTAAAATTAAACTAAAACATCCGAGACTAACGTTAGTTTCTTGAATTAGGACAGGTGCAATAATAAAATATGTGTCTAACTAGTAAAAGCTACGATTAGTTGATTTGTACTGCACCAATGAGAAGTGTCTATATATAGTTAACAGATTTCAAAGAAACATAAGTAACTCAATATCGACGAATGCTCATGGAAAACCCGAGAAATAGTATCATAAAATCTAATAATAGCACAACTGTACCATATTAATAATTAGCAATCTTCTGAGATTCAGTATAAAACTATAGAAAAGGAGTGCATAGAAATTTCATTGTAAACGAAATTAATTTCATCTTGGGATATAATATTAAAGCATAGTGCTTTAAGGTCCCCATTCGTATGCATTATTTACATATGTCTTTTGTTTTAAAAATATTAACTTACCTTTTATCACATACGACCATTGTTTAAGAATTCTCGTATAATTTTGTTACAGAATTCATAGAAGAAATGCAACAATGGCGTGAAAGACGGCCAGACTTTCATGAGAAAGTTAAAGACAAATTTCAAAACTTTGTAGAAAAGCAGAAATCATGTTTATGCCAATACCTTCTCAACACATTGCTTCGCAATCATATCTCAAACAATGCTATTGAAAATCATATATTAGTAGATGCGTTGTATACGTCTATTGAGAATGATGACGTAGAAACAGCTAAATTCATCGGATGGCAAATTGCCAGAAACTTTCTTAAATCCTTTAGTTTGCATGTGTATGATATTTGGCTAGCGTCTGTATGCAGTTGCTCTAGACTACAAAAGAAACATTTTTCCTGGTTTTGTTCAACGAATGTCACTATTATTATAATCGTACCTTATTTCATCAAAGAGTTTATAGACAATTTTTCTGTCTTACCAATCAGACAGATTTTATATCACAATGAAATATTTAAAGAGGCACATGCTATTTCTGAGAAAAGAACAAACATGTCAGAAGCAGAACTTAAAATTGAATGTCATGTTCCAGGTCCATCTGCAGAAAAACTGTTCAACAACCATAGACGACTAACTCTTGTTTGCCCATCTGAAATAAAATCCATAGACTTTCCAACTGTGCCTATCTTTCCTACTCGTACTTGTATTCAGCTATATTGCTATGCAAAGGGTGCGATTCCGATTGGCGAAAAGCATTTCCCTGGTGAATTACAAGGAATACCAACTGATGTCATTGAAGGATTTTCTAGGTTCTGCTCAAACAAAATAAGAATTGGCGACTCTGTTACAAATACAAGGACGAAAGGTACATTAGGAGGATTTTGTCGTTTTTATGGAAGAGAAGCGTTTCTTACATGTGCTCATGTTTTGCTGGATTGGGATACCCTGCTTTCAACAGGACATAAACACCATACGCAGCTAGAAAAAATTCATTATAACACTGGTGATAATATATTGGACGAGACACTGCTTTGTGGAAAAGTTGTCAATCACACTTTTACTCATCACAATCCCAGAAAGATAAGTACAGATGCAGCTGTTATAGAACTTAATAAAGACGTTCCATTGGACGACTATGTAAATACTAGAGGAAACGGATCACTTCATTATACGGCCTTGGGTAAGATTTAAAATAATCATGGTGAAATTGTCATTAAAATTCGTTTGAAGAGCCAGCAATCGCGAAGCAGACTGTCGTGAACAGTTTTCTCTAAATCCATTCCATCCGGGTAATTTTATACAACTCTTTAATTATTTCCCTTAATTCTTATCATCACAGTTTTGTTTTATTTGTTTTTAAGCCATCAAATTATAAACGACTGAACAGTGCTTTGAATCGATTTTGTTTAGTTTTGAGATATAAGAACATTTTGAAAACTGTTATCAAAATGATTGAGAATGACATTTTTACATAACATCTAAACCAATCATTATTTTAGAAATACACTTATGTATTGTCTGTCGGAAACAATTAGTTCATTTGAAACTGATCTTTTTACCTAAATATGTTTGAGTGTTGTACCGTCTGTACATTTTATTTTTTCTATTTAAATTTTTATTTGCTTAAAACTCATTATGTATAATCCCAATCGGAAACTAGTACTCAACTAGTGAATGAATTTCAATCAAGCTTCGACGAATTCGTCGTTATAAACATATAACATGACATACATCATCTATTTTACGTTTTGATCAGAATCATCTTTAGATTTCCCTTACCAAGGAATGGACTTCGTCATTGCTAAAGTTCTGGTTACTTATTTTGTATCCGCAGCTCTTACTAAACCGCTGATTCGATATTAAATAATGTCGCAACCTTGTTATTTTATTGAGCACATCTTATATTGCATTTAATTTCAATAATTTTTTTGATTTGACTTACCCTAGCATGATTTTTTAAGGAGTGAGGGACGTTTTTGTGAGGTTTCTCACAGCACATTAAGTTTCATGTATATATAAGGGGTCATAGATTTATTCTAATGAGAAAGTTCCGAGCATGTTCGGGGGATGCTCAGAGCTTTTTCAGTCGTCTCTTCTCTGAAGTTTATGGGACAATAATTATCATGATCCATTTAGATGTCAATCAAATCTACACCACTTTTATGATAAGGAAAGTAGAGCATTATAGAGGAAGCTGAATTAACACCTGTGTAAATATCTAATTTTTTCAAATACATTTAGCACGAAATTTTACAAAATTATAAATGAGATTAGAAATTCTTCAACAGTACTGAGTAATGCTTGGAAAGAAATTTAAAAAGTGAAAGTCATATAACAAAAAATATATAATTATGATATTTAATAATCATTTCTATTTTTATAATAAAAAAGTTCTCGAATATTATAATTAAATGATATGATTTAAATATAGTTTATAATATATAATTTGCTACATAAAAGTTATCAAGACACAAACAACAGTCAGGGGGCTACTAAACAATTAATCTTTTTAGTTACTTATATATTAATAGGTATTTTGTGTTTTTTTTTTAATTATTGATATAAACTCAATTGTTACATTTTTTTTAAATGTCAAAAGTGGACTAAATGTAGTTTTTAAGAATTTTAATATCATTTCATTAGGTAAAATTAAGTAGTTTACCAACTTCAGATGAGTATAGAGAGATAAATTTAAAAATAATGACAAACATATTACTTTTATAAATTATTTTATACATCTTCGAACAACTAAGTATATTTACAATTATTTAAGGAACATATGTAATTATTTTTGATAGAGATTTCAAATTATAAATCACTTCAAGTCTTTATTAAACAACAAGGTTCCATCCATTTATATCTGTTCATCTCTAAGATTTTAAAGGAAAATGTTATTTTAATAGTCCCAAGAGACCAATCTTTGACCAAGAAGTGTGGCATCAAAAAGGCAATTAGTGTTTCAGAAGGATTTTAAAAGTAGTTTTATGCTGCATGGGGAAAATAACCAGATGTTTGTGAAAATTTGTTAAAGCTTGTTAAACCTGTATGGATGGACACCTATAGAAATAATAATAACAGAAGTTACTTATTCATGATATATAAGTAATATTTGAAACAACCTTGTTTTCAATATAACTTGTATAGGTAATTTTGAAAATTACTTGTTTAAGTAATGCTCCTAACTATTAAAACAATGGTTTTGTTTTTTTAATGTATAAAATAGCAAAGTTAGTTTCTTATAAAAAAAATTATGGCTACTCTAAGTCGAGGAGGTAATACCACCATTATTTACCCTTTAGTATGTCTCTCTTTAATTGGCATTTTTGTTATAATTGTGGAGATTAGGCTTTATTTTAAATAAAAGAAATACTTGGCATAAGTGAAGTTTTATCCTCACCTGTACTTCAGTGAAAATCTTATATAACATTGTTTCCCCCTATCAGTCTTTGTTTAATTGGTATTTTTCCAAAAATTTGTGCAGAATTTGTTTTTTTCTAAATAAAGAAATACTTGACATGAGTAAAGTGTTTTTCTTTCCTGTACTACAGTAATAGAACAACATAATTTTCGGTGCATATAAGAAAATAAACATCACCAGAATTAACCAATCAAATTATCTCCCCCTTTTTTCTCTGTTTACAAGCTTTAGTAACCATGTCCCATAATATTGCAAAAATGATTAAGATGTATAAAATAATTTATAAAAGTAATATGTTTGTCATAATTTCTAAGTAATCTCTCGATATCCATCTAAAATTGGATAAATACTTAATTTTACTGAATGAAATGATATAAAAATTCTTGATAACTTGTACGTGTATGCAGCATATTATATAATATAAACTATATTTAAATCATATTATCTAATTATAAAATTTGAGAATTTTTTTTATTATGAAAATAGAAATGATCATTAAATATAATAATTATATATTTTTTCTGTTAAATGAATTTCACTTTTTTGTGGATATTTGAGATTTCGTTCCAAGCATTACACAGAGTACTGTTGAATAGTTTCTAATCTATTCTATATTTTTTTTAATTTCTTGAAAAATGTATTTGAATAAATCAGATGTTTACATAGGTGTTAAATGAGCTTCCTCTATAATGCTGTACTTTCCTTTATAACAGAAGTGGTGTACATTTGATTGACATCTTAATGGATAAAGATACTTATTTGCACACAAACTGCAGAGAAGAGCCTACTGAAAAAGCTCTGAGCATCTTCCGAGCATGCTCGGAGCTTCCTCGTAAGAATAAATCTATGATTCCTAAAGTGAGCCAAATTGATTTCTATTTTTTAGAAAAATCTCCCCTTCCCAATTAAAAAAAGTGAACGAGAGAATATTCCTTAAAGATAGAACAGGATTACATAGCAGTAGCAAAATATCAACCCGTTCTCTTTAAATGAGGATTTAAAATGTGTGTCATAATGTGTCGTTAGGTTAAGAAGTCAAAATATTGTCAAAATTCCATCACTCGAAAAAATCAGATACAACATGGTCATTTCCGCGTTCTCAAAATCAATCCTGGTCAAATTAAATTGACGATATAGCAAGATCGAGAGCATGTTTCCACACATATTGGGCTTTTGCGATTTTTTCAAGTAATGTGTAAAAAACAATTTGCAACATCTCTGCGACTGTTTACGAGAAATGCTCATAATTAGAGGAGTTATCCTGTTTTCGTAAACCTACAATTTATGCAACAGTTCTGGTACTTTTATTATCTTTTCTTAATATTATAAGCTTAATTTATGTTATAAATAGATATCTCGAATACGTGTACTTAGTTATACTGTTTGCCATAATGAATCATTTGATAACATAATCATTTATATAGTCAAATGTGAGACAACTTCTGCTTAGCCTTCAGGAGCACCTTAAATCCCCCATCCCGTTTTACGGTGAGGTTCGTGTTGCTCAGTCTTCCTCTATTTTTTGGTTTATGTAATGTTGTCTTGTAGTCGCTTTCTTTTTAGCAATAGCGTTGTCCGTTTGTTTTCGAATTTTAATGTCCTTTTGATATTTTTTGTCTTGTTGACTGCATCTATCCCAATTCACTCCAAAATCAATATCACAAATAAAGTTGATCAATATCTCGACTTACTTTCAAAATGTGCAATGAGAACGTGTGAAAACAAAAATTTACGACAAAAACCCTATATAACCATTTAAAAAATAAGTTGTGTTTGGCGCTTGAACGTATTCAATCATTGACGCTCAATCTTTACATTCTTCTAATACTACAAAACGTGTCCACATAGATGAACGTTGATTTATTGGACATGTCAATAGTTTGAAAAAGTAATCAAAACAAGTCGATTAAATGGGACTGTTATGCCACAACAATATACCACAACAATATAATGTCTAGTTTTCCGGACACTTTCTAAAAAATATGAGTAATCGAGTGATTTTACTTTCTTATTTATACTTGAGGGGTTTTTTTTACAGCCGAGCGCTCTTAAAGAAAAAATGGCAGTATATACTAGTATACACTTTTTTATATATGTGTATTGAAATTTTTACAATTGATGTTCATATCATAACTCAGTTACCTCATATGAAATTGAAAAAAAAAAAAACATATGTTCTTATACATATAGTTGAGCAAGATAGTAACATTACTACATGCAGTTCCAAAGGTATTAACATATTCCCCTCAAATGCCTCCCACCTCATTCAGATGAGATATGTTATCTGACTTAGCAACATACTTTTCCTTTTGTACCCCCTGTTCTTTTAAAACTACATAGGTATTTAGTTTGACTTGCAAGGGTTGGACTTATAACACCCTCTTATTGTAAAGAGGGTGCCAATCATAATACAAATCTTCTGTGCCAATATACTAAACGAGTGATGTAAGGCTTCGTCAAAATCAGCAAAATTTATTCTATCCAAGACTGAAGTTTGTGTGGCTATTGAAAAAAAGGATTTGGGAAAGCGATAATTTAAAAAAAATTGATGGCCATCTAACGATATATTTTTTTTTTCTTCTGAGAGCAACTTTTCAGATGAAAAAAAAATCGAAGCATATCAGTACAATGTAAAAAAAATATTGAAGGAATATTTAACATGTACGTTTTGATCGGCATTCAGATCGCAAATTTGCTAAAGTGGTATCTCTTTCATAATGAAAGTAAAGTACTCAAAAACTGGAGCGGGGAAATCTAAATAAGTAGGAATGAAATTGGTTTGCCTTTATACAATTGTGTTTTTGTTACTCTTAAATTCCAGATTATAGAAAATGACGAAAAAGAAATTGTATTTTGTCAGTGACATTATGATAATTTCAGATGCGCTTTAATCTTTTAATGTACTAACTTTGTTCAAACAACAGAAGTCAATTGTTTTTGTGTTTTGTAAGTGTAGCATAAAAGGTTGACGACAACAAAAAATCATTTAGGAGGTAAAAACTGATATCATTATATGATTTCTAAACATCAGTGGAATCAGGTTCATATAAACATTGCGCATCGCCTTAATGAGCATACTTGCTGCCTAACGGAGCATGATCTACACGTGCCCATCCGCAAATGAACTAAGTTAAGGGGAATAATGCCAGTATTTTTTGGGTACTTATATAGCACATTATCTCATCCCTCAAAGTGCGTTTTTGTCCGGGTCATAAGCTTGTTTCCAGTAAATTTAATGTATATTGAATACAAGCTATCATATCACAACTCTCTTAAATAGATTTATCCTGCAATTGGGTGTCCTACTATACAGATACAGCCCTACATATATCGCTATGCTGTATCTGTATACTATACAGATATCGCTTCAAAGCTGCGCCCACTGCTGGACTGAGTATTTTATGAACCTGCGTGACCTCAGAATGTGTATTGCAGTCGCATTCCAATGACGTACAATTGTCGATTTTTAACTTGAATGTGTATGATTGTGTAACAAAATCAACCATGTCAATTTCAGCATGCATGTTTAGTGAATGTCAAATCTGAAGCGTAGGACAACTCGTATACTTCTGTTTCAAATTGGACAATGCTTTGTTATTTGTTTTTACTGTTGAAATAAGTAGTTATGTTAAAATAGATAATTATTCAGCTTGAGCGATGTATTATTGTTGACCATTCAAGATTCTTTTTTTTTGCGAACCCGTCTTCAGCTGAATATGTGATTTACATGAATATAAATACGCCGGCCTCAATGGATTTGAAATTGAAAATAAAACAAAATGTGTGAGTTTTTGTGTCTTTTATAACTCAAATAATATACAGACTTAATTGCAGGATAAAGACAATAAGTGTTTAGTGTCTTTAAATATCAGCTGTATTTGTATTGGAGACAGGAGTAATAGCTTGTTAAGGCTCGCATTACACCTGTGTGTAAGCCTTGTACAAATACAACAGATATTTAAAGACACTAAACACTTATTGTCTATATAAAAAGATGTGGTATGAGTGCCAACGAGACAAAAGTCTAAAATTTGTCTTCACCATGGAGCCTTGGCTCACAACTGGATTAAGTAAAATCAAACAAACGAATACAAACCCAATTCTGACAACACCACATAAACTTTAGAGCTAGGTATATTTCTAAATTTCCAATATAAAAGTTTATAAAAAGCATACCGTGATAAAGATAAATTTATCTAAGAATACGGTCATGATTAATAAGAATTCGTTAAAAAAAAAATGTTGGTTGACCATTGCATTTGTGTAGTCTACTTGAGTTAGTTCCATTTTTTACAGGTTTGCAATCGCCGTTTTTGCAAGATGGTTACATACAGTCACCTAAGGAATTTCAGGGGAAGAACGTCAAGGTTGCTTGTGCAGGGGCAGCTTTAGGTTTCAAGGATCATGTAGGCAACATATCAGAAATATCAGATAGGGAAATCGGAAGAGAAGACATAGTTACTGCATCAACCGATCTCGTAGCTAAATTCGTGAATTACATACGACCGTACGTGCACATACGAGTATATATAGCTAATATTATCCATGAAGCTAAGGAAGAAGAAGCAAAATCAAAAAGAACATTAACATTTTATAATCAACTGGCAGTGAGCAACATACCATTTCGACAAGGAGATTCAGGAGCTTGTGTTTATATAATAGGCGGACAATGTGAAAAGGGATGCCTTGGAATGGCAATAGCTGATTTACCTGGGGGTGGATGCGTAGTGACTCCAATGGCTACCTTGTTAGACAAGTTAGATTTAATCTAAACCATCTTGTTAAAAAAGTAAGCATGGATAACTATTTGTTTAGAAATACATTACTTTTTAAAAGTAATAAGAAATTCAATCTGATTGCTTACGAACATTTGGTTTTTCCATTTTTTAATTCATATGCATGTATCAATTTTCAAAGTCAAATACGAATGAGTAGGCAGAGTTGATGACTTACAAGTGTATTTCCTAATAACTAATAAATAGCGCATACATCAAGTATAGACTTTGAAATATTATATCGCTTATAATTAGTGATTACCTTAAATTGTCATTGCACAAAACATGACCGAGCTATTAAAATAAGATAAAACCGACAATTCATTTTGATAATTAAAAAGCTTGCCTTTTTTGAGTCCGAGATCAATACATTGGAAAGCCCGATTATCACATAACTTCCATGTAGTTCATAATTCATATATGTAAATAACTATTTACTTGTGAGTTATTAAAAAGGTTGTTAATAAATCATTGAAAGATTCAAGGTCAATCAGATCTATTCGTGAGTTATTTACGAGATCATGTAAAGATTATAGTTACAACTCATTAATCCATGAGTTCTTACTGATGTGTGTGACTATTTGAAAAACACATTTATCTGGGTAAGAAAAAATGTAATTTGTCTCATATGATTGAGTTAAGAGCTTTATATTATGCTTAGGCCACACCAATTTAATTTCTTGTTCTACGGATTTTTGGACTCTTTTGGACTCCAAAAATTGGGGCGAGCGAGTGATTTGAAAATTTTAATAAAAAAATATTTAATTTGCAAATTTTTGAGGCGAAGCTTAAAAAGTAAAGGCGACTGATTATAATGTTTTTTTGTAAACATAAAATAGTAGGTTTTGACTATATTAAAACTTGATTTATCACTTGTACCTTGACATTTCTTTAATTTATGAAGTATTTTTCCCTGTTCAACAAGAAATAATTGAATAATTAAATCTGGTCTATGTATGTGTGACTGACAATGAGACAATTCTCCATCCAAGTCATAATCAGGTTCAGAACAACCCTTAATGCTATGAATATCCCTTTTATGAGGGTTCAATATATGTTATAATATATTTTTTTTTGTAAAAACACTTTTAGTACAAAAGGGCTAATATTTTCCAAAAGAACTATAACATCTGTATGGTATTAAGTGGTCAAAACATGTCCAAGAATTTTGTAATCATTCTGGACTTTAACCATGTTAACACATTTATTTTAACAGTTTGATATTATTCAAAATAAGTGGACCCCTCTTTTAGTAAAGTTGTTTGAAATTTTGGGTTATAAATGCTCTTCAACTTTGTTGTAATAGCTTTAGCTTTATAACTTTTTTGATCTGAGCATCACTGATGAGGCTTATGTAGACTAAACGAAAGTCTAATTTAAAGAGCAGAGAAATGTGCAGATTGAACTGAATTTAAATATTATTAAAGAATGATTATTGTTGTTAATACTAAGGTTGTTTTTTTTAATCGATGAGTGCCAAAAACGGTGTTTATCGCGACTGTTAAATAAGATTTACCAGAAATGCAATAGAATTACAAATTGAATGTAAATATCATTTACTGCATATGTTGGTGTATTATTTTGAATCAAATAAAGAAATATGCTAGTTTTGCTCTCAACTACAAAACGAACAATATATTAGTATATTTTCACTCAGAATTTGTTAAATTTTTGAGGGAACAACCCAACAAAAATAATCATATTCGATGATGATTTTTGTGTAATTAAATTTAAATAAAAAAAATAAAAATATCTACTCTTATTGAAAATAAAAAAAAGACTTAAAATATTTGAACCCCTATATTACTGAGCTACACTTAAGGGGTACCCAACACTATGTAGTTGAGAGCAAAACTAGCATTTTCTTTTTTTGATTCAAAATAATACACCCCCAAAAAACCCTGTCGTTTATTTTTTTTCTTATTTTTCTGTCATTGACAAACTAGACATTTGTGTAAAAATCTTAAACAAATTCAAAAGATTTCGACCATATTTTTAAAAGATTTGACACCTCAAATGTGCCTTCCTTTATATGCTAGCTAATATCGCCCTAAATTTAAAGTTTCAGAAATATGAGTATATGGGTTTATAATTTATGTTAATATTTTGAAAAGTTATCCCATTTAGTGATACCGACACAAAATATACATTCACTGATACCCTTTAATTTTAGTTTGTTTTTTTTTGGATTTAAATGTTTATCCAATCTAATAAGGATGGTCGCTGATTCAGCCCAAAAAAGTAAATATGATGGGGTTGGTATTTGAAATTATGACATTTTTTTCTGTTAAAGTTTGGAATTTATCTCAGCCTCAATTTGGCTACTCAGTAAATATCCAGGTATGATCCATTCTGATGGTACATAATGGCGATGTTATTTTTTTTCTTTTGATCAAGGCTTTAGATATAATGCACGTGGATGCATCATCGTGAGGCTAAGGGTCGTGTATCACGATGACCTTAATGTGGCCGTCAAATTTCACCTCTAGGTCAACTTGTATTATTTTAATTTTAGTTTCTTGTGTACAATTTGGAAATTAGTATGGCGTTCATTATCACTGGACTAGTATATATTTGTTTAGGGGCCAGCTGAAGGACGCCTCCGGGTGCGGGAATTTCTCGCTACATTGAAGACCTGTTGGTGACCCTCTGCTGTTGTTTTTTATTTGGTCGGGTAGTTGTCTCTTTGACACATTCCCCATTTCCATTCTCAATTTTATTAATGTAAATTTGTAACAAGAAAAATAACTTTTTAGTCATTTGACCTAGGCCTTACATCATTGGCATGTGGATGTATCATCACGAGGTAGTGTGTACCTACGTACATTTACGATCTTCATACGACCTTGAACTTTCACTTTGAGGGCGATAAACGAAGTTTTGACATGAAACACATGAGTCTTTTGACTACTGCCTTATAGATATGGCTTGTTAATTTATTTCAATGAATTCAAAGTTTTGTTTAGAGGCAATAGTATAGTAAAGAAAAAAACGTTTGCATTTTTAAGGCAACGGGAACAAAACTTTATCAGCTAATCCCCCAAATTTAGAATATGTAATGAGAAACAACATATTCCGACGTACAAATGTACTAAAAGCAAACCGCAACTTATAATTCCCATCTCAAAATAAAAAATGATTATATTCCTCTTGAACACAAAAATGATTGTATTCATAAAATTTAGAATAGAAATGGGGAATGTGCCATAGAGACAACAACACGACCATAGAGCAGACAACAGCAGAAGGTCACCAACAGGTCTTCAATGTAACGAGAAATTCCCGCACCAAGAGCCGTCCTTCAGCTGGCCCCTAAACAAATATATACTAGTTCGGTGATAATGAACGCCATACTTAAGTCCAAATTGTACACAAGAATCTAAAAGTTAAAATAATACAAGACTAACAAAGGCCAGAGACTCCTGACTTGGGACAGGCGCAAAAATGCAGCGGGGTTTGTGAGATCTCAACCCTCCCCTATACCTCTAGCCGATGCAGGAAAGTAAACGCATAACAATGCGCATTAAAATTCAGTTCAAGAGAAGTAAGAGTCTAATGTCAGAAGATGTAACCAAAGAAAATAAATAAAATGACAATAATACATAAATAACATCAGACTACTAGCAGTCAACTGACATGCCAGCTCCAGACTTCAATTAAACTGATTGAAAAATTATGTCTCAATCATATTAATATCAGGCACAATCCTCCCCGTGAGGGGTTTAGTATCATGCCATCATAACATATATGAGACAAACATAACCCGTGTCATGGCAACAACTGGTTTTTAAATAAATGTGTTTAGTTTCAATACTAAGACTCTATAAGTGAATCAATATTAACGCCAAAATGTGCAATCTTTAATGACCTGACAACAGTATCCCTTCTTAATAAGTCTATTTAATATTTTTTTTAGCTTTTGAGGTGAATACTGACATTTTTGTGCTTTATAAAGAATATTTCCATACAATATTGGATGTGAAATACCTGAACGTATAAGAAGTCTGCATGTTGAGCTATACTTACGAATGATGTCCTTATACCGATGATAACATTTCGTAAATGTTTTGACTAGTTTGTGATATCGAAAAACCTGGTGTAATAATTTTTCAGTAATACATAAATTTTTCTCGTTAAAATCTAAAGCATTGTTACATACACGAGCGAATCTTACAAGTTGAGATACATGTATATAAACACCGTAAGATGGTGACAAGGAAACGTCACCATCTAACTATGGATAATTAACGATAGAAAATGAGAAATCATCTCTTAGTATTAAGCTTTCCGTTAATGATATAGATATCAAGATCGAGGAAAGGGCAGTGGTCATTTATTTAAAGTAAGTTCAACAGGATAAATTTTTTTAGTATACACACTGAAGTCGTCATTATTGAGAGCCAAAATATCATCAAAATATCTAAAAGTATTATTAAGTTTGTGTAGCAGATGTTGTTTCGACGGTTCTTTGTTGATTTTTGTAATATATTGTAACTCATAGCAATACAAAAACAGGTCCGCAATAAGTGGTGCACAGTTAGTTCCCATTGGAATTTCGATAACCTGACGATCTACAGAATCTCAAATGCGAACAAAATGTTATCTAGTAAAAATTCAAGTGCAGATATAGTATCAACGCATGTCCAATTAATTCATCGTAGATACCAGGACTAAATTTTGTATATCCGCCACACGTCTACAAAAGACTCATCAGTGACGCTTGAATCCAAAAAAAGTAAAAAGGCCAAATAAAATACGAAGTTGAAGAGCATTGTGGACCAAAATTACTAAAAGTTTTGCCAAATACAGCTAAGGGCAATATATGCCTGAAGTAAAAAAAGCCTTAGTATTTCCAAAAATTCTAAATTTTGTAAACAGTTAATTTGTAAATATAACCATATCAATGATAATTCATGTCAGCACAAAAAGTGCTGACTACTGGGCTTGTGATACCCTCGGGGAAATAAATCTCCACCAGCAGTGGCATCCACCCAGTGGTTGTAAATTAATTCATCATAGATACATGGACTAAATTTTGTATATACGCCAGACGCGCGTTTCGTCTACAAAAGACTCATCAGTGACGCTCGAATCCAAAAGAGTTAAAAAGGCCAAATACAATACAAAGTTGAAGAGCATTGAGGACCAAAATTCCCAAAAGTTTTGCCAAATACAGCTAAGGGCAAACTATGCCTGAGGTAGAAAAGCCTTAGTATTTCCAAAAATTCAAAATTTTGTAAACAGTTAATTTGTAAATATAACCATATCAATGATAATTCATGTTAGCACAAAGGGTGCTGACTACTTGGCTTGTGACATAGTTTTGTTGTTTATTGCTACTAAATAAAGGCAACAGTAGAATACCGCTGTTCAAAACTCATGAATCCATGGACAAAAAACAAAATCGGGATAACAAACTAAAACCGAGGGAAACGCATTAAATATAAGAGGAGAACAACGATATAACACTAAAATGTAACACATATAGACAAAATCCCACGAGAATAACAAATATAACATATATATATAACATCAAAACCAAATACATGAATTTGGGATAGACAAGTACCGTGACACGTCTTATCGCAATGTGAATTTACACTAAAAAATAAGAGAAAACAAACGACACAACGTTATAATGTAATACACACAGAAACGAACTATGATATAACAATGACCATATTCCTGACTTGGTACAGGGCATTTTTAAAGGAAAAAATGGTGGGTTGAACCTGGTTTTGTGGCATGCCAAACCTCGCACTTTTATGGCCATGTGAAATATAACATCAAAATGACAACACAGGACTACAATATAAATAAATTGGAGAACACAATTGACAAAGAATCACACGAACAACAGCCAACAAAAGGCAACAAAATTTTAATACGCCAGAAGTGTATTTTGTCCACACAAGACCTATGTGTGACGCACAGATACAAAAGTTTGAAAGCCGAAACGAGTACAAAGTTGAACAGCATCGAGGACCAAAAGATCAAAAAGGTTGTGCCAAAAACGGCAAGGGTTTTCTGTTAAGTTACCAGAAAATCCCTATAATTTAGAGTAATTTATACTTTTGCAAACAGTAAATTTAATAAAATGAATATTCAAAAGATGTACATGAAAAAGCTGAAGTATTAACTAATTACAGGAAACAACTGAAATACATTTACATAACCAGACATTTGAAACACAAAAGTAGACACATCCGAATACGTTTAAACCTCTACGCCAAGTGACGTCCTATTTGAAACTGAAAAATGACGAAAAAATGACGTCATTTGAATTAGTAAAACAGAGCATCAAAAAATGAAAAATGACGTCACATAAGAATGAATAAGATAGAATTAGGATTAATTTAAGATTATATATTTGAACTAAATACTGATATTGCATTTAATAACAAAGCACATTTTAATTCTTATTAATATAAAACTGAGGTAGCAATTAACTATATTATAAAACTATGTCAGGTTTGTTATGAATCTAACTTCAAACGTAAAATATCGTACTGATTACTTTGAACGAAATCAAATCTGATAAATGAAGGCGGTGATTAATTTTCTTTACCATAACACATAAATATAATAGAAAAGACGTCAACACATTTGACAAAATCCGATGAGAATTACAAATATAACATTAAACATTAAAAAATGATTTAAAAGAGTACATATATATTCACATTCTGACTTTTTAAATGCCCATTTAATTAGGTGTGTGAATTTGTTTTTTTCTTAATGAGAATGTAAGGCAATATAGTATATAGGGTAGAAAAATCAAAACTTTGAACAGATTCAAAATCACCAATATAAGCATGCAATTTATCAACTACTTCCAACGAGTTTTTGACACTCCAAGACTAATTAATTACACTATTTTCGAGGGCCTTATTTGAACAGGTTTTTGATTGCACCAAGCTGGTAAGAAGAATAGTAGTGAAACAATTGCTTGTACATGTAGACGAAATAAATCTACATTTGTAAGGTGTTTTGTGAAGCTTCGGAAGCCAATACATAGTTAGGACTTCCATTGTTTTTAGTACTGCTTGTAAAGCGGTAGCTAAAAGTTTATGTTTGTTACAGATGTCGTTTTCTGAAAATGGAGTCAGTTGGAATGTTGGTGAATTGGTGATTTCTTTTTGTAGAACCTCAATGTAAAATTTACGTCAAACAATAATAATATTATTAGCAGCTTTATCGGCCGGGACAAAAACAAATTCCTTGGCTAGTTCTTTTGATTTATGTTTGATACGATAAATATGTTTATTGTGGTTATTGTTAAGAGCAAAATGGTCTTTAAAATGTTGAATACGTATATCAACTATGTTCATTACTGAATTAAGAAAAGAATATACACGGTCTCCAAACGGTTGCTTTCAACCAATCACATTCCTTGAAATATATTGGAGGTAAGAGAAAAAATAAGGCTGTCACATCAAAGGGAAAATGTACAAATCAGATTAATAAATAATTGATATATCCCGGTGAGGTGTACAACCATTAGGAAAACCAGATGTAGATTAATACACGATGAATATCAAATTGCAACAGCCAAGTGTTATATCATTATATAGTTTTGTTTATTCATTCAATTCATTTTATTCAATTCCTTTTTATTATTTGTGTAACTACAACGTGTTCTTTTATGTAAAATGTAAAATGTATATTGATTTGTTGATTGGATTGATGTTTAATGCAGCTTTCGGCACAATTATGCTTTTTGTGGTGATTAGTTTTTATTGGTCGAGGAAGCCATAATGCCCAGAGAGACATTCGGTAGGAAAACTGACCATCCTAATGACTCAATTAAGAGTGTAGTCAAGCTCTACTGCCAGTGAAAGATTATACCTCACAACCCAAGTGTTGACTGGCTAGTGCTACATTAGATCGATTACTGAGACAACTCTGCCACCAATGCCCTATGAAAAGGTCCAGTTTATAAAGTTTACAAGGGAGGGGTTTTGTGTCACCAGATAACCTCTGGTACATATTCAAAGAAAAGTTTGAAAACACTATTTGTTTGTCCTTTGAAACCGAAGATGAAAAGTATGAATCCATCCAAATAACATCCTGTATATTTCTCAAGATCTAAGTCTGATATATATATAGATGATATTTTTGTTTATAATCACCGATAGATTTAAGACAAATTTTCCACGCATGTAAAGTTTTAAACCATTCTTTACACATTAGACACTGATATGATTGATATATTTGTTATAGAAACTAAATAATATTAACGGAAATGCTGTGTGTATTTTTTTCCTTTGAAAGTTAATATGGTTAAAGTTAAACTGAAAAACACATAAAAGTGCAGGATAACGTAAAATGGTTTTCTCACGCTTTAAATGTGGATCGAAAATATGCGTTAAAGGTTCTAACTAGATAATAAGTGAATCATTGTATTCTTTGTATTTGCTATGACGATAGTAAAATGTTATAAGGAAATTTTGTATTTATTTTTTAAATCTTTGATAAATGCGGCACTTTTAAAAGGTCATATCAAATGGATGTGAATAATGGTCTGCCATTGTTAAATAGAGGCAACATATACCAAAGGTTCTTTCAAAGTTATAGGTAAAAAATTAACAGAAGCCCGTGTTGCTTGTTTCTGAAATATGTTAAAGAAATCACTGGTACTTGAAAAAGACTTAGGGGTATCTGAAATAAATGTGTAATTCAACTTCAAAAGACTTCAAAAGGGGTGAAAAACATGACATTCCCGGATAAGGGCATATATACCATTTACCTTCAGAACAGTGTGTATAAATACTAAGACAGATATATCACATTATATACCCTGCCCGAGTCCTATAAAATATAACATGTTTCTTTTACCTGTATCAGTTGTTCGTGTCTCTTTTCACTTTAAAATTATGACCACTGTCATGGGTTTCTTTTATTTTATTTTTTCCAAATTATATTTTTATTTTTATTATCTTTTTTTATTTGGTTTAAGCAAATAAAACTTTTTTCAGACATTTGAATTTAATTACAAATTTTGAGTCTTTCGCTCGAACTTAAAAACCTTACCAGTAGCGTTCAATAATAAAACTGTTCAAGTATATTCTGCTGCGCATATACTGATTACTGTCAATTTTAACCAACCCATAAAAATATATAGTTATATTATGAATTACAAATGTGTCGAGTTTTTTGATTGGATGACAACACAGAGATGTCATTAAACTTTCAGGAAAATAGCGGGGTAAATAAGACGTGTTTAACCCCAGTTGGAAACTGAAATTTGCCATCATAATACCTCTTGCTATGTGACGTAGTCAAAAGCTATACAGAACATTACAGAATATCAGGCAATTTACACGTCAACTTGATCTAACACTTATATTAAATGTTTTAAAGTGTTATTAAAAAATATTACACACACGATTACATTATTGTGACAGCAAATTACAAAAGTTTGGTTAATTTTTCAATGTATGTGTTGTAAAAAAACAAAACCACATACACATACAAACATAAAACTTGATTGAAAACATTTTCGTAACAGACAAAAATGTAAAGACAAAAAGGTGTATTTAAAAGGATTACTCAAAAAATTAAGAAACAATATATCCAGGATTATGAATGTTTAACAAATACATACAACGGCAACAAAAAAAATAATTAACAGATAGTCCGGGGGTATTCCGTAATATATGTGTAACTCAGGTCTCAGACAGGGTATATACTGTGACATTCCAACCAACACACGGAAATATCAAATATACTTGTGAATACACATTTATCTATGGTTGAACGAACATCAGATGTACTAATTTGTTACTTCGTTACTTCCCGTACAGTTTAGAACGTATCAATGGAATGTTGTGTACTACGTTTCCTTTGATTAATTATTGTCAGAAGTAAGTTTTGCAAAGTAATTGATAGCAGTTTCAAAATTTAAAAGATATAAAATTCTACTGAAATTTGATTGTCTAAATTTAGAATCTATTTTATGAACTAATAATGCCTGTGTGTGGTTGCATTAGGTTATATTTGTGTAACTGTAGTTTTTGTTTTATGAATACAATTTACAATTTTTATGTTCCTAATTTTTACATTTTGTATATCTTCTTTTTTTTCATATATGATAAAACCATAGCCAATTTTAGTTTGGGGGGGGGGGGGGGGGAGAATGTTTTTAGGAAGACTCCATGAATCCTTAAAATTGTCTGTAACGGTTTGGTTAGAGATATCAGATGATACCTAGTTATTCGAATTAAAACTGTCTTTGATACACTGAAGTTGTCTGTATATTTGTTGATCGAAGATCTGTTTTAGACTGGCGTTTCATTAGTTTATCTTACTATGTTTTAGAAATGTCTTTGTCTACGACTTTGTTGAACATATGGAGTCTGGTTTGCAACCTGCATTCTTGTAAGGTTTGCCCGTTTATAAATGTTGTAGCATTTCAGATACACTGTTAATGTTATGATATTTGTTGGAAGTATATGAAGCAGCTCTTCTAGCACTCGGTATAGTCTGTTTATATTTGCTGCGATGTGTGAATCCCAAACTGTGCAACAGTATTCTAATAATTTCGGTCTTACTATAATTTGTTTCCTTTACTTATTTTGAGATTTCGTCTGATGACTGATTAAGATTGATTTGCTTTTGCTGCCGATGTTTTGGCAAACAACACTAAATAATATATATTTATTTTAACTCGACTTTCAATTTAAAAAATTCTAAAATATAATGTTATACTGAATCGTCCGAAACAGGTTCTCTTATAGTCGATAAAGGTGAAGTACGTAGATTCAGAAGCACACAAAAAATAAAACTGTCTAAATGTGTACAAATCCGACGTCAAATGCTGAGACTGTTCTATGTCAATGGATGTTTGAGAACAAACTACATTATAGAAAACAATAATCCAGAAACAAATTCATTGCAATGGTCAATGGAAGACTTTCCTGAGTCATCTGTTAAAAGGTATATACAATTTGTATATTTATGTTGTCGTTCATATTCGGATCAATTTACACAGTAAAATATCATATCATCTATATATAATGGTTTTGAATTGTTTGAAAGATTTTTTTTCTCAAACAAAATTTAAAAAAAACCTCAACTCTGATTCTAAAATCGTTGATTCACAATTTCACAAAAAGACATAACATGAGAGATAAAGCCCTAGGTAAATTGGAAAAAAACACGTGAATGTATTTATCGCTTATTACAATTTCTTGCATAAGACACCTGCAGTTAAAACTACGAACGATTATGTGTACCCTTTCGAACTGTAGAATTTTATACCGTCTACTTCTGCACACCATGAACTGAAATTTTAACTTATAGTTATAGAGTATGTAATGTATACTATTTATAAGAACGTTTTCTTGTTATTTCATGATCAACATGTCCAAAAAGAGATTATTGTTTTAGTGTTTTTCCAAAAAAAAAAGTGGGTTGTATTTTGTCGTCAGATTAACCCCTGTATAACAGGAAAAGTTTGCAAAATATATTTGTTTGCTCCATGAAATCGAAACAGGAAAAAAGTATGAATGCACCCGTACAACATCTAACATACTGTTAGGACTGTTATATATGATTTAAAAGATAACTCAGTTTTGTAACAATCATCGTTTGAATTGATATGAAATAAATTATTCGCGGTTGAAACGCTTTTAACCATATCATACACGTAAGACATTTATGATTTCAAATAGCGATAGCAACTACATAATATTTACAGAAATAGATATTGTCGTTTATTCCTATACTGTAACATAAAGATCGAAAACACAAACCATTTCACAAAAACAAAAAGTATTTTTTCACGCTTTTAAATATTGAATTAAAATGATAACAAATGTTCAAACAAGATGATAAGTGAATGGTTACACACATTTAACACAAGATACTGAATACGAGTACAATTGTAACTGAAGATCACTGACAAGTGAGGAAATGAAGGGAAAGACCAAATGGGTATAAGTATAGTTCTACGGCCTGCCAAACGTCTCAATCATGTCGTTAGATGTCGTCAAGGATTCAATATACACAAAATGTCCGTAAAAAAATATTGACAGTCCCGCTTACAGTACTAAAAATACATTCAAAACAGTAGAGTTATTTACGAAAACACTAACAAACACATTTAATTGGCTGTAATCTTGAATAATAACTTTAGCAACTTTTTAAA
The DNA here is from genome assembly GCA_019925275.1 of Mytilus edulis. Lineage (NCBI taxonomy): Eukaryota > Metazoa > Mollusca > Bivalvia > Mytilida > Mytilidae > Mytilus > Mytilus edulis. The sequence continues at coordinate 120,840,012 of CM034360.1, read as the reverse complement.
AGCTTATAGATTGAGGACTAGATACACTAAGAAAAGTATTTTGGTAAATAAATCCCATTATGATAAGAATAAGAAATAAGAAACATACTGAACAAACTATTCAAAAATGTTAATCAGCATCCAACAACAAAAACAGTGAAAGCGATTAATCAAACGAATGTTATAAAGGCTTAGTTTGCACGGGCATTTTCCATGAGAATTGCATGAAATATATTGAGAGAATAGCTCTGGCATTACCAGTAGAATATTCGACATTTATTCTGTAGTTTTTGAATAATATTTCATAAGGAAGAGACGCTGAACATAAATCCACCAGTTTAAAGTTAAACGAGAAGGTTTGACGTTTATTTAAACGCAGACACACAATAAAATTAGGTGCTAAAATCTTTCCATACATTTTCATTGCCATTGGTTTGTTTAGAATGTTTTGGTTAACAACAACAACACATTTAGCGGAAAATTGGATGAGGTAATTAGTTTTGGTATCATAGAAATATTAGATCACTGATTTATGTTAGAATGATGACCAATCTTCAATTTATCTTTAATATTTATAATCAAACAGTTTTTCTTTGAAATTTGAATAGAATACCTTAGCTGTATTTGGCAAAACATAAAATTTTGATCCTAGTATCTATGATGAGTTTATTTACATAATTATACATATCAAATATAAAGCATCAAGTCGGGAAAAAAGTTCTTATTAAACAGAAATATTAATTCTGACAAAACTTAGTAAGAACCGATATTTTGGTATCATTACATGCCCTTACTTAATACCTACAGTATGCATTAATATCTTAAAGTATCGATTATGTTCAAAATGTTAAAGAAGAATTATTCATCCTTTTCATCCGTTGTTACTACATTGCTAAATTTCTATATGCGTACATAGATTGGAACATTTATACATGAATATAGCAACTACATATAAACTCCCTTAGAATAACAAATATGTACATGTAGGACATACGTCAATGAGACAGCAACCAAACGACATTTATAACCTATGGACAGGTGATACACGACTGAAACCATATTTTTTGTTCATAATAACTAGTCTACGTATCATCACAATGTTAGATTTGCAAATTTGCAAGTCTCAAATTATTGTGGGTTTCATTCATTGACAGATTTAAAATCTATAGCTAATATGACGTAACAAACGCTATACAAGTTTTAAATCTATGGCAATTTTATTAAAATCTATGGTAGATTGTGAAATTGTGTAATTGTTCGGGGAAAAGAGTTAGCTATAGCATCACAATCAAATATCGCCATATTACAGAGTTTTACCAAAAAAAAGGGACATACTTTCCGTTTTCGCTCGTGACGGTTTATAGGAAACTGTTATCCTGTATCAAGAAGAGGGACACTATGTGCTGTAACATTCTAATCTTACGTTGAATAAAGACACTAAAGTTTTTAGAACCAAATATTTCATACAAGGCATGATAGGAAATATTATAGCGTCTACAACTGGCAAAGTATATAAGGTGAGGGGTTTACCTCTAGGACTTCAATTGTTATCAGTTAAGCAAATATTAACGTCCAAACGAATTATGGAAAATGCAAATTATTAAACTTTTTTATTCAATCTGCATTATGGTTTGTTAATAGACTTTATTTTTGCACTAGGTTGTTGAATTACTGGGCTAAACGGATATAATGCACAGGATAGGAAATGGTTATTCTCCCCGGGGCACATTATTTTATTTTACTCGTAAAATTTGTTTCAGTACATTTCACTACATCACTAAGGAAATATTATGGTTGCCATTACGATATGGTTAACCATTATGGAAAGTTCTTTTCACAAATGGTCATCGATATGATCCCGTTGTTGTACTCCTGAGCTGAGCTTCGAATATTTTCTTTTACTTACAAACAATCTTTTTGTTACTTTTGGTCATTGCAATGGTTTCCGCTTTCATATCAAGTCATATATAAGATAACTAGAACATTTTCCATAGATTTGGAATTTCAAAATCTGCTATAGATTTAGGATTGTATGACTTCATATTTGCCATTGATTGGGAATCTTCCATAGACCTGGTATCCGCCATGGATGTAAGTCCTACACTTAAATATATATATGCATGTACACATATCTGTATAAAAAGGAGATATGAGTTATGCATCACCGTGAATGCAATCGACAGAAAAAAAAAATATTAAAAAAAGACATATGGAGGCGACCATGGACATGTGTCTATAAAATATTGCAAACGCTTAATATTCCAGAGTTTACAGAAATCTATTTTACAAACAAACAAAAATAAGGCCATCAAAACCCCAAAAGTAAGGAATACATTGAGATATTACTGCAGAGGATCTTAAAGTGCAAAAAGTATATGTAGTAATAACATTTAATTGATGGACTCATATCCCAACTGTTTTCCTTTTCTTTTTCTTTTTGTTTGACTCTGAAAATAGACAAGTAGAAATGTTCTCCTCGCTCTTTTGTTTGCAACATTTGACAATTTATTTATATTTATTTATATGAAATAACGCGAATTGTTAAGAACCAAAGAAACAAATAAAAATCATTGGCAAATGTATGTTACTACTAGGTACCAATATTTATCCTCCTATTTTGTACAACGACATAAACATTTAGATTTTCGGAACAAATGTCGAGTACACGAAAACCAGTCCTGAAGAAACTTTGTTTATTTATAAAAAATATTAATACTTGTGTTTGTCCTCCTGGCTAGTGACTTCTGTAACCTCTCTCCTTGTTTTGTATATATTGTAAATAGTTGTTGTTGTTATCTCTGTACTGATGTAATGCATTGGCTTTATGAGAATAAAGATATAATATATAATAATGTATGAAGATATATCTGTAATTAGGAGCTTAAAGATCGCAGCAATCCATCCCATTATTCATAATATCCATTCCATTATCCAAAATATCTATTCCATTATTCAAAATAGCCATTCAAATATTCAATATTGACCATTCCATTTTTCAATATTGACCATTTCTTAATTTTCAAGGGCATATTGGAATTGTTGTCCTCCATAACCCCTCTAACGGGTATTGCAGCACATGTTTATTATAAAAAAAATCCTGTAACAATAAGCTTTCAAATGCTGTATAATATTTTCTGTAACTAAGGACTAAAGGATTGCACCAGACCATTCTGTTATTCAAAATAAGTCTTTTCTCAATGTCTACGCGCATTTCAACAGTTAGGTCCTCCGTAAATCCTCTAATAGGCGTTACAACGAATATTGATTATAACCATTTTGTTCCTCTATTTAAAATAAACTTTCCCTTTACCTTACGATAAACTTTCAAGATCGTCGAAGACTCATTTTCATTGGTCGAAAAGGACACACCTACGAGGTCACTCACATGTGACCTCAAAGCGGGTTTCGTGAGACCGTCCACGCGACATATCAGAAAACGGGAGCGATGAGAGATCGATTTTTAATCAGATTGCTCAGATTTAACTGTAATGCCTGTCTGTCTCAATTTTTGAAGAGTAAAATCTTTTTCAAAGTTTACAAATTGACTGTCTTTGTTTTAAAATCTTGTACTAATTTATAACGTTGTAGATGATTTTCATTTTGAATCAATCTTTTATAGAAATAAAAGTACCAATCTTCCCTTTTCTGATACTTCAGTCTATTCCAAACTGTTAAAATACATTGCACATAGTTGATTTATATCCTTATATTTAGCACCCGTTGTAATGTATCTAATTGTTTAAAACATATGAATGCATAAAATAATAATCCTTCTTCCAAACTTTCCAGTCTATAACAATATTTAACATTGATAAAGTAAAAATAAAATAAATAGGAATTCAACCAAGCTCTGAAATCACAGCTATGTTACTGAATTGTTTTGATCACAGCAAGAACATATTTTGTAAATTCATTATGAGCTTATGTAGAAGAATACAATAAATGTAAGAAGATGTGGTATGAGTGTCAATGAGGCAACTTTCCATCCAAGTCACAGCATGTAACAGAAAAAAAACTTATAGGTCAAAGTACGGTATTCAAATGTATGTGTAAAAAGTATCGCAAAAGGAATACCATTTAAAGCTTTTTTTAAATAATTAAACAAAGATATAATCACGCGTGCTTAAGGAGGTAGACTTTGGTTAAGGGAAATCATCAGCACGTTTGTGTCAGCCATTTTCATAAATATATTTCTACGCTTCTCGGATACACAGATTATTTTAAATCTGTGTCAGGTAAATGCTTGAAATACATTGATGAAACTTTACTTTTACAAACGCATCACTGAATTAAAGAGTTATCTCCCTGAACCACCTTAAAGTGACAAACAATCAACCAAACAAAACACAAACAGAGCAGTCACTCATTACGTTCGGAATGTCAGTACCTAGCATCAGTGTTTCATTTAAGAAATATATGATGATATTGGAAACTACTAATTCGAAAGATTTAGAAATCAATGCACAATGTTCAGTACCATTTCAATTCAATTCAAATCTGTATTGCCATAAAACTACATATTTATAGTATGTGACACAACATAGCAAAATGAAAATAAAAATAAAAATAACAACAAGAACATTAATATACACAATAAAAGTAAATGTTTTAAGAGTCTCCTGTCCTCAGTTCAATAGAAAGTTTTAAAAGGATCCTAGCTTTTAAACCTGAATGGTTCTATGTCATTTAATTTATAAAGTGGATATTATACAATTACTGTCTTTTGATGAGGTAAATATGCGGTTTTATTGAATTTTGAAAAAAATGATATTCACTGAGACAAACATATACCAATTTTTTTCATGAAACATTTTACCATCACGTTGCATGTAAAAGCGCGTGACGTTTAGCGCGGTGAATAACACTTTCTCAGGTGAATATGCTTTTTTATTCAAAATCCAATTCATATAGAGAAACCTACTAAAATAATACCAATATGGAATAATCTCATTTATCAAAAAATCAAAATAAACTTTTCTATTATTATGGTTTCTATTACAATATAAAAAGGAATTTCATCTTCAATTTGTTTACATTTTTTGCATAATCTTTCTTCTTTTGGTATTTTAAGGTATCTTCGTTTTTCTATTAATAAATTATGGTCACTTTATCTAAATTTGGTTATCAGTTTTCTGAATTCAAGTTTTGAGCAAGCTAAATATTTATTTCTGTATTATTTATTTTTACATGTTTATAAATAGTGAGTTTACTGTTATCCTTTATATCTGATAGTTTATCATTTACTATTTTTTCATAAAAATGCTTCAATTTTAATTCTATTTGTTCTCAGGCTTATATTTTTAGTTATCTTTTGTGAGGAATATGTTTTCAAAGTATCCAAATCCATACCAGTTTCTTCTACTATATGGTTTACATATGAGAACCAAGAATAAATTCCTGCCGATTCTAAGTTTTGAGACAAAATAAAGGATTCTTTAAAGGCAGGATTAATTTCATCAGATTATAATCTAAAAAGTTACAATATAGATTGAAATCTAATATTAAGTTCGAGCTGAAGTTTCCCCAGATCAGCTCTTGCACCTAAATTTTATGATGTTTTTCTTATTCTAAGTGTATATTTACAATTATCATATTTATATTTTAGAGAGGAATGCAAGTATGAAGTTGTAGTTTGTATTTTTTTACTTCAGCAACGTTACTTTTGAATTGCAGAAAACAATCGCTAAACATACATATCATGTTGTTTTTAAATACCCAGGAAAATGCAACATTCATAAAAAAAAATGTGCTACGGTCAATGTTGATAATCCCTATGAAAACTATTAGCATTCAATTCTTAAAAATGTATTTTTTCTATTTCGTCCAAACACGGTTACGATATCAGGATTTTTGGTTAAATCGGCAACATATAAGGTACACATATTTTAAATTCCCCTTATTTGTCACATACAAAACAGTTCAAAGTGAATACACAATAAACTTATATACAAAAAAATTGACATTTAAAGTTATCTCTAATCATATTTTTAGATCTCGTCGTCGAGGAAGTAATAGACATAAAATGGCGTCTCAACATTATCGACATATCCATTGTTACATGTGTAAGTCATTATTTTACATAGATTTTATTTGATAGCCTACGATGTCTTTTAATAAGTTGTGTCGTTAGTAACTTTCTCACTAATGTACATAACATTTATTTGACAATTTTAAGCAAATTATCCTTATTGATCAAGAATTTTTGATAGAGGGGCGAAAGTTATGGATAAAATTGAAAGGATACTGAGTGTACAAAAACACAACTGAGAGGTTGGATAGAAATGAGAAAACCGGGGAACGGAGCAGGAAGCGGTGAGGGGGAACCTGACGAATTTTCGAAATGATGGGGTTTAAAAAAGGAAATGCTGGAAAAGTTTCGATCTTTGACTGTTTTTCGTG
>CM034360.1:120692029-120833534 GCA_019925275.1 Mytilus edulis | reverse complement strand
ACAAATATTGCCGAAATTTTTTACTATGATTGAAAAGGAAAAAAATGGATATTTTTTTCTGTTGTTCATACATTTTAGATAGACTCTAGAAAATGGTTGTCACTCAAAACATAATATTAAATTTAATAAAAACAAATTTTCTTTATTTTTAAATGTTTTGTGTTGCGGGAAAACCCTTTGGCTATTTAGCCATTCTGGAAGGATCCTCCATCAGTAGATATCAAATTCCAGAGAAAACGTGCCATCCGGGTTTAAACCAAACCTTACAATTGGTGGGTTAGTTTTCATATTTAAGATGGTACATACCACTAAGGGATAAAACTCTGTAAAAAATTAAATCAAATTCATTTTTTGGGAGATATTAAATTTTCTCATGATAAAAATTAGTGTTGTATATCCAATGATTTTTATGCCCCACCTACGATAGTAGAAGGGCATTATGTTTTCTGGTCTGTATGTCCGTTCATCTGTCTGTGCGTCTGTCTGTCTGTGCGTCCGTTCTGCTTCAGGTTAAAGTTTTTGGTCAAGGTAGTTTTTGATGAAGTTGAAGTCCAATCAACTTTAAACTTAGTACACATGTTCCCCATGATATGATCTTTCTAATTTTAATGCCAAATTAAAGTTTTGACCCCAATTTCACGGTCAACTGAACATAGAAAATATTCTAGTTTTTCCGATTATAAAGAGGGTGCTTCAGTCTTCAAGTTTTTTTGCCATTTTTATACGACCGCAAATTTTGAAAAAAATTTCGTCGTATATTGCTATCACGTTGGCGTCTGCGTCGTCGTCGTCGTCGTCGTCCGGCGTCCGAATACTTTTAGTTTTCGCACTCTAACTTTAGTAAAAGTGAATGGAAATCTATGAAATTTTAACACAAGGTTTATGACCACAAAAGGAAGGTTGGTATTGATTTTGGGAGTTTTGGTCCCAACATTTTAGGAATTAGGGGCCAAAAAGGGCCCAAATAAGCATTTTCTTGGTTTTCGCACTATAACTTTAGTTTAAGTTAATAGAAATCTATGAAATTTTGACACAAGGTTTATGATCACAAAAGAACGGTTGGGATTGATTTTGGGAGTTTTGGTCTCAACAGTTTAGGAATTAGGGGCCAAAAAAGGGCCCAAATAAGCATTATTCTTGGTTTTCGCACAATAACATTAGTTTAAGTAAATAGAAATCAATGAAATTTAAACACAATGTTAATGACTACAAAAGGAAGGTTGGTATTGATTTTGGGAGTTTAGGTCCCAACAGTTTAGGAATTAGGGGCCAAAAAGGGACCCAAATAAGCATTTTTCTTGGTTTTCGCACCATAACGTTAGTATAAGTAAATAGAAATCTATGAAATTTAAACACAAGGTTTATGACCATAAAAGAAAGGTTGGGTTTGATTTTGGGAGTTTTGGTCCCAACATAATAAGGGGCCCAAAGGGTCCAAAATTAAACTTTTGTTTGATTTCATCAAAATTGAATAATTGGGGTTCTTTGATATGCTGAATCTAACTGTCATGTATGTAGATTCTTAACTTTTGGTCCCGTTTTCAAATTGGTCTACATTAAGGTCCAAAGGGTCCAAAATTAAACTTAGTTTGATTTTGACAAAAAATGAATCAGTTAGGTTCTTTGATATGCTGAATCTAAAATGTACTTAGATTCTTGATTATTGGCCCAGTTTTCAAGTTGGTCCAAATCGGGGTCCAAAATTAAACTTTGTTTGATTTCATCAAAAATTGAATAAATGGGGTTCTTTGATATACCAAATCTAACTGTGTATGTAGATTCTTCATTTTTGGTCCTGTTTTCAAATTGGTCTACACTAAAGTCCAAAGGGTCCAAAATTAAAACTTAGTCTGATTTTAACAAAAATTGAAATCTTGAAGTTCTTTGATATGCTGAATCCAAAAATGTACTTAGATTTTTTATTATGGGCCCAGTTTTCAAGTTGGTCCAAATCAGGATCTAAAATTATTATATTAAGTATTGTGCAATAGCAAGTCTTTTCAATTGCACAGTATTGCGCAATGGCAAGAAATATCTAATTGCACAATATTGTGAAATATCAAAAAAAAATTTAATTAGAGTTATCTTTCTTTGTCCAGAATAGTAAGCAAGAAATATCTAATTGCAAAATATTGTGCAATAGCAAGATTTTTTTTTAATTGGAGTTATCTTTCTTTGTCCAGAATCAACTTAAATCTTTGTTATATACAATATACAATGTATATTCACTTTTTACTACCAACTGATAAATTAAAATAATCTTTACCATTCAGTGATAACAAGCAGTTTTTTTACATCTTAATATTTTATGATGTATTTAAATGAGTAGTTATTGTTGCAAACTCCATTAGAAATTTTAATTGAGATTAGTTTTGGAATAAGGGAAAGGGGGATGTGATTAAAAAAATTGGGTTCAATTTTTCTCATTTGAAATTTCATAAATAAAAAAGAAAATTTCTTCAAACATTTTTTTGAGAGGATTAATATTCAACAGCATAGTGAATTGCTCTAAGAGAAACAAAAATTTTAAGTTCATTAGAACACATTCATTCTGTGTCAGAAACCTATGCTGTGTCAACTATTTAATCACAATCCAAATTTAGAGCTGAATCCAGCTTGAATGTTGTGTCCATACTTGCCCTAACCGTTCAGGGTTCAACCTCTGCGGTCGTATAAAGCTACGCCCTGCGGAGCATCTGGTTATATTTTGTCAATGAAAATTCAACTAAAATTAATTTTATGTAATAGATGTTTTTGTACCATCTTCAATGGGGAAAAAATGCAGTCTGAATCAAATATTCAGGTGAATGATGGAGAAGGAGAAAAACTATATTCCACAGGAAAACCAGGGACATTTATATTATTCAAGAGAAAGTTGTAATTAAACATCTATGAGCAAATGGTCACTTTGCATGTAAAATAACCTACATCAAAATTGAAGATGGATAATCTGTAGCCCATAAAGCCTTGAAATTACTTATAAATAAACTAAATAGCAATCATTTGTACAGCTTTAAATAAGTTGGAAAGTCTTGTAATATTAAAAAAAAAAATACTCTCAACATGTTCCAATTGTTAACATTAGCTAAGTCTCACATATTCTTGTCAATCTCAATCAAAGGATTTAAGCATCAAAATACTCTTGGAATTGAACTTGGAAGTGTTTATTTCACTGATTTATTAAAAAAAATTGTGTATGGTTTATTTCTGCAGTTTTTGTTGTAATTTACCATTGATCCTATTTCATTGTAGATAATTGTTTGAAATGGAGAATAATCCCATTCTCCTCTAATAATATAAGTAAAGACTTTAGTGATGATTGGATCTGTGACATGAATGCAGATGTTCAGCATAACAAGTATGTATAGAAATACTGGGGATCCATTATTATTGTTAAATACCATTTTCATGAATTTAGGTAAGCCACAATTTGACAAATTTTAATGTTCAACAAAGAAACATTATTCTAAAAGCTTGTTTTCAAGACATTGAACCAAAACCAACCACAAAATCAAATATCCATGATAATTTTCTTGAATCTACTGTAGGTATGATCTTGTACAGTCAGGGCTGTAGTGGCCTATTGGTTTAATGAAAAAATAAAAAAGTGGGGTATGATTAATTTACCACTCAGAAAACTCTTCAATAGAGACTAAATGACACAAAAATTAACAACTATAGGTCACGGTACAGCCTTCAACAATGAATAAAACCCATACCACATAGTCAACTGTAAAAGGCCTTGAAATGACAAATGTAACACGATTCAAACAAAAAAACTAATAGCCAGATTTATGTTCAAAATAATGAACAAAAAACAAATATGCTATAGAGCAAGAAATGACAACTTCAGAATTACAGGCTCCTGACTTAAGTTGTTTATCTTCAGTAAACACTAACCTGTCAGTACTGTAGTTGCCAATTCAATTCCTGCTAGTAGCAAGAAAAACAGTTGGTAAAGAGAGCCATCTTTGTCGATTATCTCACTTGCTGACATTAAAACAGAGAGGAAGTAGAAACCATGCTTTAGTTGCCAAACATGGTTATGGACATCTCTCTAACATATTAGTACATTAGGTTAATGACAATTTACTATGGTAGGTGCTTCTCTCCACTATGCAGGCTCTCTAAACAATTTTAAAACTGGCTGCCATAAAATCTCCAAGATTGTTAGAAATTGCATTTAACAGTAATAATCAATCAATCATAATGTGATGGGAAGTTAATAATGCATCGGCTATATTTCTATTTTTAGATGTACACAAGCTGAACAGAAGTTGAATATACCAGAAGGTCAATTAAAAAAGTTGGTTAGATCTCAGGAACAGAAACAGAAGGACATAGAAGAGGTTTGTTACTAGTTATTATGCCCCTGCTGAAGGGGAGGGCGCATTATGTGTGACCCCTGTACATATGTTCTAAAATTAGTATCTGCTCTCAAGCTTAAGTTTGCTTCTTCCAAATTTTTTAAAACTTATACATCGTGCTTTATATTACAACAAAACTCAGATCAAGTTTGAATTTAGATGGCATCACTTTTACCATTCTAGAGTTATGTCCCTTTATAAAATTATATGCAATTTAATTTTATTAAGTGATTATATTTAAGGATGAAAAATGGAGTCAAAAATACACAATTGTTAATAAATCTGAGGGCTTTTCCAGAATTATTTTTATAGGGAAAGAAGGAAGGCACTTTTATTAAAATTTGATGGGTGGTGGTCATTTCAGAAAGATTGCTTGAACATTTAAATGAAATATCCAATTTAAAATGTATGCTTGGTGGGGTCAAATTAAATTTTCCATTATACAAATACCTCCCTTTCCAAGTTTTACATCTAATATGAGAAAAAAGTAGAATCATTTTAGATTAATATTTCATAAAGTGATTGGTTTGGAAAAATTATATTCATACAAATGAATAATTTATATGGGAAAAATATTTAATGGAAAATCAATGGTAATTTAGGATTTCATATAAGAAAAAACGAAGTACAGAACAATACACAAAAAACTTAAAATTGTTCAACATGAAGTGCACAAAATGATGGAGATGAATGCATGTATTTCAAAAAAGGCTTGCATTTCCTGTTGCACTATTTTTTGCACCTGTTGTGTTCCTCATACACATACAAAACAAAGATTATAAGTTAGAAAAGCTTGCTTTTGAAAAATGTTCCAGATATAATGTGTGGTTAGAATGTTCCAGATATAATGTGTGGTTAGAATTAATGTTCCAGATATAAATGTGTGGTTAGAATTAATGTTCCAGATATAATTTGTGGTTAGAATTAAAGATTAGTGTGACGTTGCATTTAATTTAAATCTTATTATACTTCAATCAGCTATTTTACTATACAAATAAAGCTATACGTATAAACGTTAGCTTTATACGTCAATGACCTGAACTAACCTATAAGCCCCACCTACTTAACGGAACTACTGTATTTCATCAACAACGTCACGTCACAGCCATGACAATGTGTAGTAACAATGGTCAAACTTTTATGAATTTAAACTTGTTATGTCTTCAAATTGGTAATTTATATACCTTGTTTATTAAATATTATTAATTAAGTTCATTTTCCCTTTCTGATTCCTTAAAATGTCAACGTCTTACCACCTGGACTACGCTCATAGGGAAATACCCCATAATAGTACCCCATGAGGGAAATTCCAAACACTTTTTTAACAATATTTGTTACATATTTATAGTGTCTTGAAATATAAAATTTATTTGTATTCCGCACGAAACGGGAAAATGCTCGGTACAACCTCGCATTTCCCCCGTTTCTAAGTCTCATACAAATAAATTTCATATTTCAAGACACTATATGTAGATTGTCTAATTATGAAAAATGCTCATCTTCGGTTTTGAAATTATTATTTTTTATTTAGGATATACGGAGGAAAACAGAACAGTTAGAGAAAATGCAGGTAAATTGTCTTTTTTTATATTAATGAGTATCTAAAATCTTAATGTTTTTAAATGCCTCATTAACAACAACTTTGAAACAATTGATGAAGGGGTCAAGTATGTTGTAGATATTGTCCATTTTGAATAAGAATTAATCTTACATCGTTTTTCCAAACAGTTTCTTTTAACTAAAAAATATAATAATATAAAAATGCAAAAACTTTGCTATTTAGAGGTAAATGTTACAAAGTAAATGCTACAAGGAAATCAACTGATACATTTTTGTAAACCTAGACTGTATATTATGAACTTTTTGAAATAAGGGAAACAAAATTTAAAACAGTGTAACAGGATTAAATTGAAATATTTTAATAGAAGAAACAGTCTTCATCTCGACAAGCCGAGGAAAAGGAAAGAAAACGAAAGGAAGATGAGGATAGAAAGAAACAAGAAGAACTTGAAAGGCGGAGAAAAGAAAAAGAAGAAGCCGAAAGAAAAAAGGAACAGGCTAAAAAAATGAGAGAAGAAGCAGACAAAAAGCGAAAAGAAGATGCTGAAAGACGACGAAAAGAAGAGTTAGACAGAAAAAGAAATTAGATGCTGAAAGAAAAAGAAAGGAAGAACAGGAAAGAAAGAAAAAAGAGGAAGCAGATAGAAAAAAGAAAGAAACATCAGAAAGAAAAAAGAATGAAGAGGCTGAAAGGAAAAGAGAAGAAGCTGCTGAAAAGAAAAGGTAGAACTGTGGGGTTTCAAATAAGTTATCCACAGCTTGAAGATTTTAATTTGATATTTGTTGTAATGTTTTATCATATGGTATATGATTTGATTATAACAAGTTACAGATCAAGTTTTAATTTTTTTCTGGTCAAATGATTTTGTGCAGAGTTATGTTCCTTAGAAAATTCACTCAAATACTCAGTTTTCCACTTTTTTTCCCGTCATGTTGAAGATATTGATTTGAAAATTGGTATATATGTTTTATAATGACAAGCAACAGATGAAGTTTGAATGTTGTTCCAGTCTGATGATGTTGTGCAGAGTTACGATCCTTTGACTTAAATAATTCACTTAAGTAATCAGTTTTCAACTCTTTTTTTCGTCATACTTGAAGATATTGACTTGATATTTGTTATAAAGTTTACACCATGTCAAGTTATATATCAAGTTAAGAATTTGTAATGGGTAGGGGACTGTATTGCCATGCATGCCATTGAATGCTTGTTAATATTATTCTGTAGATTGGATGCTGAAAAGAAAGCTGAGGCAGAAAGGAAAAAGGAAATAGAAAGGAAGAAACAAGAGGCAGAGAAGAAAAGAGAACAGAAAAGATTAAGTGTAAGAGGATATTTTGCATGCACATATTATATAATATCAGCTTTAAGAATTTTTAAGTAAATGGTCAGGAAGTACAAATTTCCTTGATATTCATAACTGTAAATTAACAAATTATTATGATTGTTGGACAATCATTACAAATGTGAGTTTGCTTATTACTATTTCAGGAAATACTGTATACATACATCAAAAATTCATTTTTGTGACACCTTTTTGCTCACAATTTTTGCAATAATAAAAAAAACACATCACAGAAATTTCTGCATTTGCATTAGTAAACAATGCTGTCAGTAAATACAAAAATTCTAGAGACAAATTTTCAAACTCAATACATGTGAAAGAAAATAAAAAAAACCAGAGTCAATAAATATGTGGACAAAGATTAAGAAGCGAACATCGTTAAATTCAAACCGAACAACTTTTATACAATAATTAATTAACATAAACTACATTTCATAAGAATCCATACTTTTGGTTGGTTGAATAAACTCTTGAGACATTTAGAATAATAGTGCACCTTTTTTAAGCGCTTGCTTTTATGCAAAATTTGTTTTGGTCAAATCTTTGTTACACAATGATAGAAACACTTAAAATAGCACTTAATTTTTGAATAGCGTTTAGACCCAATTTCATGGTAAGATATAACTTTCACACACAGGCAAGTAAAAGGGCTGCATCACCTATTCTACAATCATCAAGGATCACACCGACATCGTCAGCAAAGAAGGCTAAAATATCTTCACCTGTTGATTCAGACAGCGATGGATACGTTCCTACAAAGAAAATGAAATCTGATGTAGATTCGACGCCCTCTAGACGAGGGAGAAAAGCTATTAATAGAAATATTGTGGAAGTAAGTTTAATTTCTGTGAAAATACTTATATTTGTGGGTACCAATTTTCTTGATTTGAGCAAAAGTTCTATGTTAGTGTATTCTTAAATTCATGGATTTTAGATTTTAGATCTTTCCATGGCTTGATTTGAACAACAGTTGTTATGTTTAGTAGTATATTTGAATTCGCGGATAAAGTCAGCAACGAAAACCACTAAAATTGGTACCCCATGAATAATAGTTCTTTCACAGTATTTATCTTAGGGTTTTCAAAGTATTTGTATTAAAGGGGAAGAAAGAAAATAACATATGTATTAAACTTATTGCAATTCAATGCTGATTTGAGGTTTTCAATTGTTATTTCAACTTGGCAAAAGAGGAAAATAAATTAAGCATCCATAAATAAATATTGAAAGCTTTGTCAAAATGAGAAGGAGGTGTTTAAAACAACATTTAATGACTTAGAGCTAAAGAATACACGTGTTTGTTTCCAGCCTCTCTGCCAACTATAGAATGATTTATGGCTTTGCCAAAAAATATTGAAGAAATAGAAATATGTGTTTTTAAAGTCGACTTTTAATCCATTTTTCATTTACTTATTAAGGTATGGAAGCTGGCTTGTCATATTTTGGATTTTTTGATAGATTTTCTGAATCCTCTGGTTTTATCCATTTGAATGCCTGGAAAAATTTTTCCCAGTGACCCCCATATTTCTTTTTATAAATCTTTTACATATATAATGATAAGCAATCTGTAAAAGTCTTATAAAATTTTAATTACTTTTTAACAGTTTTTGAGAACTTCAACTTGTCAATGATAAAGCTATGAAAAGTCAAGAGAGAATATTTTCCAATAATAATGAATATATATTTCAATGGCACATATTGAAAACAAGCACAGTGACCTATATATTTGTTTTTGCTCTTTGGATTGCTTTAATAACCCCTTATCTATATAAACTAGTGTTTTGAAAAGTTAATTACTTTGAAACTGAGAAGCGATGTCCCTTAATATTGTGCATTGATATCCAGGGTCAGTCGTAACATTTGCAATTGCAGATGTTGAATGGTATACACCTTATTGCTATTTGTAAATCTGTCCCGCTTGAACTATTGACATGATACAACAATCACTTTTTCATTGTGGCGTCAGATATTTTCTATTATGATGTAAAAAATTTAAGGGAACTTCTGTGATGTCCAGTAATGGAGGACAAGAGCGATAAGGTGTTTTATTATTGGAAGTGTATTGTAAATCAGGATCAAAGATGATATTTTGTGTTATAATTTTTATGGCTTTTTTACAACAGTCTTTTTCAGCATTAGTATTAAAACAACATAAGTTTAATGTCAGAAAAATATGAAATTTTGTAGGTTTAACACGAAACTGTGTACACCTTTTCCTCTACCAGTTTCTAAGCCTCATCCAAGAAGTTGAGATATTTTTTCTGACATAGACCTTATTAAGACCCCTAGTAAAAATATACGTCATATTAATTCAAGTTTCCACTTTATATTACAGTCATCATGTGATGATTCTGATGCAGTAGTCGACACGAGGTCGGAGGATGATGACATGGGAATTGTATCAACAAATGACACTGACAATGAAGGTAAGAGTTATCTCCCTTATACCATTAAAAATGTTATCCTTAGCTTGAAATTCACTTTTATCAAGTTATAAGGTTGCTAAACCAAGTTTTTTTGGAGGATATTTTGGTTGATTTTAATTTGACCCTCAGATGGAACCGGGTTGTGCATTTGTGCAGCCTTTTATATTTTCAAAAAAAAAACAGATTGTTGAAACTAAAAAGTTAAACAAGGAAGTAGACAGGAAGAATCATTTCATTGATTCTCTTCACAAAACCTTTTTAAACAGAAAAAAAATGATTTACATATATACAACATTAAATGGAACAGACCTCTTAAAATCATCATTAATATTATTGCATTTGCTTTCCTATCTATAATATTATTTTGTATATGTTAAAATTATGAGGTCATCTGATGTCTAATTAGATGGTGTCTAGCTCTAATAGTAAAATTATTAAAAATACTGAAACTTTTTTACTTTTTAATGCATTGTGTATTGTTTCATGTGGAACTTTTTTAATTCTTGTAAATATTTTAGTATTTCATAAACTTTTTACCTCTATAGTGTATTTTGTAAGTAGACTATTTTTTGCTCTTTAGTCCTGTTGCGGTTTTTCTTTGACACATTCCCTGTTTCCACAATTTTATTACCTAAATGCAAGCTGATTAAAATATATATGTTTCTGTTACAGGTGAAGTTGGTACAAAGATTGAAGCAAGAATTAATGATAAATGGTAAGTTTTATGTTCCACAAGATAATGTAGGATTGATTACACCACAGTAGAACAAAAGCTTATATTGAGTCTATGCATTTTATGGAAATGGTGATATGAAATTAACATAAAATGAATTTGAAAAGGTGGTAGGGTAAAAAATTAGAACATGTTTCTGACTGTCAGAAGAATTATATTTCAGAGTTAGTGTAGGTCTGAAAATGGAGTCTCCACAAAGGTCCTAAGTGAGTAGTTACAAAGATTCAAAATGTGTCTCTTCAAAGTTGAAGCATGGCATTTTCCTTACACTGTTTAACCATCTATGTTTCTTCCTTGGGGCATATAAAATATACAGTAATCTGAGAGGTCATGAAATTGTTGTATTGTTATGAAATAGAGAAAAATTCAAGGAAAAGCTACAGAGCATTACATGAAAATTTATTGCTGTAAATTCACAAGTTTTGGGGATTTTTTCAATGTTGAATAAGGATTGGTTTTTCAAAAATGAAAAAAATATTTTTTTTAACCATTATTTGTACGCAAAAGTTGATCAAATGTCCATTTCCATTGTTCAACCAACACTGTAATAAATGATTGCAAAAAAATATTTTTTCACTTTAATATCTACTATTGCAGTGATAAGATTATAACATATTTTAGTTTAAGATTTAGGTTTACAGTCCATTTTATAATAAT
The DNA here is from genome assembly GCA_019925275.1 of Mytilus edulis. Lineage (NCBI taxonomy): Eukaryota > Metazoa > Mollusca > Bivalvia > Mytilida > Mytilidae > Mytilus > Mytilus edulis. The sequence goes on along the minus strand of CM034360.1, from coordinate 120,822,448 downwards.
TGTTGGGACCAAATATACAGATCAGGTGTTTTTAAACATTCTTGAAAACTACTGGTTTGAAGTATATTAATTTTGTGGTTATCTCCCTTGATTGTAAAATATTTTATTATAATAAATATGAACAGTTTGTGAAATTAATTTCATTTCAAATATTGTGTTTGTTAGAAATGAAATAATGAAGTATTTCTTAATATGCTTTTGATAGAGTTAGATTTTTTATTCCAGAAGAATATATATAAGTATACAAAACTTTTTGATACTATATTCGAAGACGCGTTATTTGCACATTTAGTTATATGTCTTAGCAAAGTTTTTCAAAAATGAATTTTTACTGGTTAGGGCATCAGACCAGTGTCTAATGGTGCAGACTGTTCATAAATTCTGAATTCATAATAGTTGTTTTGAAGAGTGAGATTTATTATTCTATTTCATTAAATAAATATAACATTTTAATTGATAAAATTCTAAAGTGAGATACATGAGTGGTTCCTGTTGTTTGTTGTTGATATACTAGCTGCAGATATGCATATAATTGTAAATTAACATACAGTTTTTTCTATGCAGGTATTCTGGAATGGTGACCAAAATAAATAACAAAGATTGTAAATGGAAGATAATTTGACCACAATTCAAAAGACAAATATGATAAATGTGAGTTCATTTTTCTAAGTAGTTCTTTTTAATAATTTATTTGCTATCAGTTAAATTTGTTTCAGTAGGAATTTGATGCAAATGCCATGAAGTTTTAATACCATTTTGTCTTTTTAATTCTTTTAATATGGGGTCCCCAATAACAGTAGAAAATCAATAAAATTTAAAAAAATAAAAAAATAAAAAAAATAGGGAAATTTTCCTGTAATTTTCATTGTACTAATGAACTCAAAATCGTTCAAACTTTTGTATGTTGTGTTTTGAATTCTCGCATCTGCGCAGAAATCTACAATGGATTTCCTTTTTCCGGTCTCATTTGCATGAAACTTTGAGTAAAATATATATTTATCAGTCTAGTATAAAATAGGAATAAACGCAATACCAGTTTCATTTTTGATAATTCCTTGATATGAAAAAACGTTACCTGATGATAGCGTTCTTTGTTTACATTGCATATGACGTCATAACTTAAATAACGTCACTACTAAAATCCCTAACAACAGAACCAAAATCGGAAACGTTACAGTATTTCCGTCTTGAAATTTAGATATGTTTGAATATAAAGAAAAAAAAATCATAGACTTCGTCCCCTTTCAAAGGTTATGCCTGCCTCATATTAATTTATTTGTTATATGTAAAATTAATTTCAGTTTGAATTTGATACAGAAATCAATGTGGGTCCAATTTTCCATTTGTCAAAGATTTTCAGATTTTAATAAAACTACTGGAAACTTTTCTTAGATTTGAAGCTAAAATAAGCTGTGGTTATCTCCCTTTCATTGTAAAATTTCAGATAAAAAAATAAAAAAGATTATGAGATTAAGTTAATCTTTACATTTCACATTCATGTCACTAAGTTTTACATATATGTCTATAAAGTATATATTTAATTAATCCTCTTCTGTAGTACCATTATTTTTCGGTAATATGGTAACCACCATTACTTTGAGGGCTTATGCAGGCCTGTAAATTATGGAATTGTTTAATTTGTAAGACACATCTTTTATATAGTTTCTTTAAGAAAAAGTAGATATCAGTTTCAGCTTAGGCAACATTTTGAATATAACACCAGAAAAGAAATTTTCCAGATTTCAGTTAAAGACTTTTTAATTTAAAAAAATTTCAACAATAAAAATAGAAAATAGTTACTTAAAACACACGTTGTGTTAGGCTCTGATCCTGTCCATAACGTTATTGTATGGTATTAGTTTTCTGTTTTGCTTTTTCCAATCATATTGTGTTGTAAAATGCTGCCCTTTATGGGTTCTTGATTAGATTAATAAAATTCTTATCTTATCTTATAGTGTAATTCTTGTTGCACAATGTTTGTCTTCTGTCTTATATTTTCTGCATTTGTCTGCAGCGGCATTTAAGAATTTCCCAATTTACTGATTTATCACTATACCTTTCATGGTTGAATAAACAAAAAAGGCTGTGATTTATTAAAATAAATACATTCTATTTGTCTATAAAGTGAAGAAACTTTAAAATACATTTGGGGACTTGTTTATCCCTTCATAACCTTATGCTTTCATTTAATATATAATTTAAGTCTATAATGTATTGCCAAAAAAAATGTTAATGTTCATATTCAAGAACTCATTCAAATATTAGGAAAAATGGAAATATAGAAAAGTTTTCAGATTTTTTATGACCAATAATATCGTTTTAATCACATATACATATAGAAACATATTTCTGAACATTAAGTAGGCAGTAATACAACTTCATGTGTAAACCAAATAATATACATCCAGTCAGAAAAATATTGTATTTTATTTTAGTTAATTTTGGTGTTTTCCTAAACCTAAAAAACTTGGCCATTTCTGCTCTTTCAGTTAGTTAATTTGCAAATTCTTGAAAAATGTATTGGCTTGTTTGATCTTTATCCAACATTGTCTTTTGCACCTTATTTGTGATTTACCTATTTAAAATCTGTTTAACTTAAGTAATCCATAATTCATCATATTTTTACACTTAAATACATTCTAATAACTGTAGAAAAAATATGTTGAAAATTCTGGAAAAATGTTTGAAATTTGACTCAAAGATATGCAATCCTACACTAAAACCTGTAAATAGTAGCAGGAATATTTCTTATAGCTTTGTGTGTTTAAATATCTTCTTATCAGTTTAGAACTTCTCAGTTTTGGATAAAAGAAAGATTTTGAAAGTATCACACATTTTTGCAACAGATTGATAATTTGAGAAAAATCAGTTTGTCGATCATTAACAATCTGTGAAAGATATTTCGTTTCAAAGATAAAAGAAATCATAAATTTCCTATAACTACCAGAAATAGTGGAACACTTTTATCTCTCAAAGAATAAGATAAATAAAATAGGATATAATTGGAGTTATTGATGATGATAATTGCACCCTAACTGAAATTTACGGTCTTGGCAATCTAACACTAATTAAGTTACCTTAAATGCTCCACTGGGTACAGAATCGGCTGTAAGAGCAGAGCCATAAAGCAGAGTTTGTTCTCAATGCTTAAATTTATTACCCTAGAAGACGTAACTGAACCATAAATATTTAATTACTTAACAAGAAATAAATTCCAAAATCCCAAAGGTGCCCAATCGCTGTAAAAATACACAACATCTAGCTGGAAACTCGTCAGATATAGCCAAAGTAATAATATGTAAACCAGTTGACGTTATCAGCGACTAGTGAAATTTCTCGGAAAAGGTGTCCATTTTTACCGAGATGTATCACAGTTTGAAAGTAGTGAAGAGTTGTAAAAATAAATTGTTTTTGCAGTCGATAAGGATCTACACACTAGATAAATACAAAACAATGACAGTTTGCTGTTCTTTGATGGGTGCCATGACATAAAATCGTGTTGATCGCTCCAGTTGTTATGTATTGTTTAAGCACAGTCACGATTTTTTGCGCAATTAAAATTAAGTGCTTCCTGTTTTAATTGTTTTAATAGAAATTGTATGTTATCTGAATTAAGAAGCAAGCAAAATGCATTTTTCAATTATGTTGTACTTTAAAAGGTAACACTCTTGTCTTGAAATTGATAGTCTAAAATAAAAAGAACATGAAAAACAAGATACAAGCTATTGAATTACAAATTAGATTTATTATTGTTTGGATAATTTTTTTCCAACAAACTGTTATTTTACCATTTTTAGCAAAATGTTTCAACATATTTTGAAAAGTATATTACCAGTTTATTTCAGTTTATGATAAAATTGTTCAACTTTTTTGGTCTGATCAAATTGACAAAAGTATACAATTGCAGTTTGATATTTGATATACATTTTTTGAGTCCTAAAATGATTTCCAGATTTATCTAGCAATAACTTTAAAAAATTTTAAAGCTGTATTCACATTTATTAAAAATGCTTAAACGTCTTATAACTAAAGCTCTCTGATTTTAATCCTAAAATTTTGAAATATTTTGACTTTTTAAGCAAATAAAAAGGAATATATTAAGAATTTAGCAGTTCATAAGACATAATAAAGTTAGATAATAGCTGAATATGGCCCAGGAGGTATGCAATGCCAAAGATGATAAACATTTAGATGTTCCTAGCAAGGTGTAAAATAGCCATTCTGTTCAGTCATGCTTATAAAGATCAAATTTTTATTTTCTTCTTTTAAAGATTATATATGCTTAAAGATTTATACAAACATGTATTATGCAGTAGTGCATGGGTCTTTATGGTTTTTGGCTATTTTCTATTTCTACATTTCTCTTCCGAAACATTAAAACTGAAGAATCTCTTGCTGTTAATATGCTTTTTATTGAGATATCTTGCTTGAACACATTTTATTACAAAATAATTAACTAAACCCTTGTAAATTACAAAATCCCATAATTACTAGCGGGACAGGTTTATGGTCGTTTCCAAGAAAGCAGGCTGTTCGTCCATTTTAACGGAACAAATATCTGGCATGTTGAGAGTCTCGGAAGATTTGTAGGCTAATGGAAAATATCGCTTTATTTACACAACGATTTCATTTAAATGTAACGGAGATAATGGCTAAATTACCAAGGAGTATTTAAGATCTAAATTAAATTCTCTTTCTTTGGGAATATCACTTGACTTCTCGAGAGGGCCCCATGGCGATTTGTCAAATAAAATTATGGGCATTGTTGACAGTGATGAAATTATAATTACCGTTGCTATTATAGCGAAACGATTCGTCTTTTTTTCACGCCTAAATATCCATGAAGTATGGTGTGTTGTATTAAGATGGGTGATTTAGTAATAAGAAAGTAAAGGATATTTAATGTTGTTTCTTGAAAGTGACTGACTGTTAGGTGTAATTATAAAAAAATGAAATTATTAGGATATGAATTAATGTTAATAGTTTTGTAATTTATTGGACTTTTTTCTATAGAAAAAAAAACCGCTCAGAAAAAAAAGAAAAAAAAATTTACAATAAATTTACAAGCATGAAGTATTGCTTCATTTTTTATGATACCCAAAATAATTGGCAGTTTACATCTAAATCAAAAGTTAGATGTAGAATGTAGACATTTAATTTTTGCTAAATACAGTTTTATTTTTGACCAGCCTTAAATGTGATTTTTAACACTTTATTTTGAATTATATATTACGTTAAAGATGGGTTGAGAAAATTTATAATTTAATCTCATCAAAGTTGAAAAATTTATAGGATTTCATACATGAAAAATTTCAATATCAAAAAAATATTCACATTCAGCCATGTAGTTTAGAGGAAAAATAAAGAACTGAAGAAGGCCAATGGCCGAAACGTCTTGAAAAATTGGTTTATTTATACAAAAATATTACGCTAAAGAAAAATTTACAGAAATCAGGCCCTTCCGAAATTTAACTAGCCTTTCAATAGTAGGTGCTGATACAAGTTGGAAAGGTCATTAGTTGCAGTTGAAAACAAGTAGTACATAGATATATCATATTAATTGAGGGATATATTTAAACCAAAAATAACTTTTAATTTATAGCCTTTCCTTTTTAATTATGATGTTCCCCGTTTTGGTAAATTAATTAATTTCTATATGTGGTTTTATAAATTCACACATTTTGCTTTATTTCTGTATATTCTTGTATATTATTTCTGATATTAATTTATATTACCTGTATGAATATAATTTTATAGGTGATGACACTGATTAAAAACCTACGTGTAATTAATTTGTTAAAAAAAAATCAGAAATCTATTAGCGTAATCATTTTCAATGACATCAGTCATGTGACAAAATGTTGTTATCAATATTATAAAAAGTAGACAATTATTTGTATAATCAATTTCCGCTGCGTAAGGTTCAGTGGCTTAATCCTGTTTAATTTGTGGATAACATCTCTGTCAGACGTATGTCCGGAGTGTGCTGGACACACTTCTGTGGTTATGTGTGGTCTGAAGAGATGAGGAAAGTGACAAGTTGTACTTAACCCATCAGATCAATTAGCGATACCTGATTACATGATTAGAAAGGCTTATATCATTTCAGGTGTTATGATATAGTCAAACTGATTTTTATGATTTTGACCTGCTATGAAATAATACTTATTAAAATATTTGTTTTGTTTAAATAAGAAGAAAGAACAAAATAAATAAAACTGGCAAAAGGTATGGCTATTTCATGATTTATTTTTTAATAGAATTGGGTTTTTCAGGGTAATTTTCTACTCAAATTTAAATCATTTTATGTGAAAGTATTCAAAAACAAACCATGTTTTATTAGCAGCTGATATTACTATCATAGTATAAATGATTAAATCAAGTAAAAAAATGGTTTATTTAATAAACACTGGTTTTATATTTGTTTGCAATTTGCTAATAGTCCCCATCTATACCTTAACATAGAATCGATTTAAGTTTACAAATATTGATATTTTGAAGAAAAAAAACCAATTTAAAACTAAAAGAATTTATTTTTATGAAATTGTTATAAAAAGTCTGTCTTTTTTTGTTCAATGTTTTTATACGCCCGGGACGGGACGTATTATGGTATACCGTTGTCCGTCTGTCCGTCCGTCGTCCACACTTCGGACAATAACTCAAAAACACCTACACCAATTTCCATGAAACTTAAGTGAATTGTTTATATCTATTGACGTAAGCTCCCTTTCGTTTTTTTTTAATTTCAGATTTTAAGTTTTGGATTTATGGGGCTTTATTCATAAAAAAGGGGGGATTTTCAACACTTCGGACAATAACTCAAAAAGGCTTTCAACAATGTCCATGAAACTTTGGTGAATTGTTTATATCTATTGATGTAAGCTCCCTTTCGTTTTTTTTTAATTTCAGATTTTAAGTTTTGGATTTATGGGGCTTTATTCATAAAAAAGGGGGGATTTTCAACACTTCGGACAATAACTCAAAAAGGCTTTCACCAATGTCCATGAAACTTTGGTGAATTGTTTATATCTATTGATGTAAGCTCCCTTTCGTTTTTTTTTAATTTCAGATTTTAAGTTTTGGATTTATGGGGCTTTATTCATAAAAAAAGGGTGATTTTTAACACTTCGGACAATAACTCAAAAAGTCTTATACCAATGTCCATGAAACTTTGGTGAATTGTTTATATCTATTGATGTAAGTTCCCTTTCAATTTTTATAAATTTCAGATTTTAAGTTTTGGATTTATGGGGCTTTATTCATAAAAAAAAGGGTGATTTTTAACACTTCGGACAATAATTCAAAAAGGCTTTCACCAATGTCCATGAAACTTTGGTGAATTGTTTATATCTATGGATGAAAGCTCCCTTTCAATTTTTATAAATTTCAGATTTTAAGTTTTGGATTTATGGGGCATTATTCATAAAAAAAGGGTGATTTTTAACACTTCGGACAATAACTCAAAAAGGCTTTCACCAATGTCCATGAAACTTTGGTGAATTGTTTATATCTATTGATGTAAGCTCCCTTTCAATTTTTATAAATTTCAGATTTTACATTTCTGTGTTATGAATTTTTATGCTTAAAAAAGGGGGGATTTTTCCAATTTTGGGACAATAACTAACACTTTCACAAAATTTTATGTATGGATGAAAAATTAAAGACAACAAACTTAGTTAAATTTGAGGTAGCCTTAAAAGTGCCAATTTTTTTATGCATTTTTATTTATTATTTGAGGGGGGGGTATTTGACAGGGCTCACACTATTTCTAGTTGATCATATAAATTCATTTAAAGCATAAAAGACAAGTTAAAAGAGCAACGGGCGTATCATGCGCTAAAGCGCAGCCCTTTATTTTTTAATGCACTGCAACTACAATTCATTTTATTTGAGGATTAATTCATTGTACCAAAATGACAAAATTGGGGAAAAAATCCATTGCAATTGCTTAACTTTTTTTAAAATTTTGATAACAATCTGACAAAACTGGTCTAGCTAATTGAAAAATCAAAAGAAATGTCACAAGCCTATAATTTCTAATTAGCCTGAGGTGTAAATCTGTTACCAACTTTAAAGAACAGAGGCGTAATGTTCCCTTTATCCCCACACAGCGGGAGACCAGACTGGCACACGACCGAAAGTCTAATAGTCAAGGATGTTACAAAATCTTGTTTAAATTGTTGATTTAATAGGGTTTTGTAAATTTAATCAGCTAATAATAGGTGTCACAAATGTTTTGCAAATAAGGGACTTTAGATCATCCGGTGATAACCAGTGTCCAAGCGTGAGATACATGGAAATTGACGTCCGACAGGAAGCCGACTGTCACATGTAATTTTAAAATTACACATGTTAGACATGATGAGTTTGGTCATTTAGCTTCTAATTTGTTGCATAATTAAAGTACATGTATTCAGGTTTATAATTTGGGCCACATAAATTTCTAAAAATAATAGTTCTGTAATGAATTGCTAGAAATGAAAAGAAGAAAAAAAAATCTGATATATGATCATTTAGTAAGATATTTTCTAGCAGTTCCATTTATTTAGTTTTATGTCATTACAATATATACTGCTCATAAATGACTCAATTTTGATTTACAAGAAAGTTCCAATTGCATTATATAATATATACAGCTCATAATTAACCTTATTGGTTCATAAAAAAGCTCAAACTGCACATTAAGGGAGTTCGCTTCCCAGTTTCAAAGTAATTAACTTTTCAAAACACTAGTTTATTATATTGATAAGGGAAAATGAAGGAATCAAAAGAGCAAAAAAAATATATAGGTCACCGTGCTTGTTTTCAGATATTAGCCAATGAAATTTTGGCGGGAAAATATTCTCTCTTGACTTTTCATAGCTTTATCATTGACAAGTTGAAGTTCTCAAAAACTGTTAAAAAGTAATTAAAATTTTATAAGACTTTTACAGATGGCTTATCATTATACATGTAAAAGAATTAAAAAAAGAAAAATGGGGGTCACCGGGCAAATTTTTTCAAGGCATTCAAATGTAAGTTTGCTCTCATGTTTAACTTTATGTTTATGATTAGTTGGGTCCGACAACCATATAAAACTTGAAAATTGCTGACTAAGATCTGTTTCATATTTTGGACAATTTAGAGCTTTAAATATTGTATCGAAAATTTCCATAATTGAATGCTATTGTATAGATATCATTTGGTTATATTGATGTGTTGATGTTTATTTATACTCTTATTCCTACTTTTATGCATTGAAAATAACTAAATTTTAATTCCTCCAACAGAATTTTGGAAGTGCATTGTAATTTTAAATTTTTGTTCAGAAAATATTTGTATAGATTCTTTTGTTCTGTTGTAGAAATTTTTGCTGGCTGTTTATAAATATAACAAGCCTAGGTGTGTGAGCCTGAGGTTGAGCAAAAGACTGCTGATGAAAACAATCATATTCTTTGGTCGTTCGTGTGTTTAATACAAATTTATATATTTCAGGTATGAAAAGTCCAGTAAAGATTTGAGATTAAAGGTTAGTAATTTTATTTTGATATGTTACACATGTATCAATTGGTATCATTGGTTATTTACCAAGAAATATGTTATACAACTGATTTAAATCGAAATTTTGAAAAGAGATGGAATATTTAAAAAGTAAGTGAGAAATTCTCAAAATTCAATTGTTTAACCCTATGACTAAAGAAATGTCAAGTACATTACATGATACTCCAAGAATTGAGACCTTGGTGCTAAATTGCATTGCTTCTAATGTATTCAAAGCAAAAAAATAATTTATCATCTGTTTGTGTTTTGGTTGTTGCTGAATAAATTTGTTTATTTTCAGAGTGGTCAGCCTATACCAGAATCTCCAGTTCAAGGTCCCCCTTCACCCGTCTCTGTGTCCTCGGCCACTGAAGCCCCATCATCATCAACCACCTCACAGTTACCATCTAGTCAAATCACAGATGAAATAGCTAATGGTTACAGGTACGTGCTGCCACCTATGTAACTGCTATTCACACTGCCAATAGATACATGCAGGCACTGTTATTTAGTGTACAATGGTTGATTCAGATAGATGCTGCCTGTTTTCAACTCTCTAATAAGACACAACTTTTTTTCAAATAAATCAATCAAGTAGATACTACCATGCTGTCAAAATACTGTGCAGTTCTACACTTCCATACATATTTGATTATTATTCTGTATCCCTTTTTATTAGGAATAAAGAAATTAAACTGCTTGAAAGAAGTGTATTTTAGATATCAAAATACAAATACAAATTTCTTGAACTAGAACTGTGGATTCATTTATTTTCATGGATAAAAGAACAGTATGTGTTTGTGATTAATTAATGTCTGCATAGATACCTATAAAAAGTAGTACTTCATTGAAATTAAAATTTGTGATTGACCTATACCTACTAAAATTGGAATCCCAGGAATAATAATGATTCCAATAAACAATATAAATATTTTGAAGACTGAATTCTTGTACATAAAATGTGACTTTTCATTACAGAACATGTTTACGATACTTCCTGCCACCAAACTGGATCATGGATAAAGATGCCATATCTACGATGGCTTTACCAGAATTAGCTGCCTTCCCATTAGACGATTTCTTTGACCATTATGAAAAAGGTTTAAGGAAGGTATGTAAGATTTTTGTTCTTCCAATTTTACTTATCTTCTTCGATTTAATATTTTTTGCAGCCCTTTAATAGCCTTTATGTTGGTTGTATAGATAAGTTGTCAGTAACATCAGCAAAAAGTTTGAGTGAAAAACACATCTTAAATCTTGGAGAACTTCTGATAATTCTAAGGGCAATCAATAAATTATGTTATCAAATGATTCTTGAGAGGTTATCACAATTTTTGGTTTTGTTAATTTTTCTAAGCAATGGATGAGTGGGATCAAATCCCCCCCCCCCCTTTTCTATTTGGCATTAAATATCCTAACATGTATTTTGTTCCTTTTGTTATACAGTTAGTTGGTAACTTCCAGACAGAAGCCTCTCAAAGAAAACAAGAAAGTGACCAGGCCGTCACAAAATTATCGTCAGTACGGAAACTTATTGCCAAACTTCTCAAGTCAATAAACGAGGTAGGTGACCTGTTTAAAGAAAAAATACACCAAACATTATCTGGCTCTCATTAGAATGAATGTTGTTGAAGAGACCTACATCCCCCAACAACCAACTGACTAAGTAATTTTGTTTACATTAAATTACATATAGCCATAACCGACCATCAAACCATATAAAAAAAATTGTTTTATCTTCAATTTCTCCTTTAGAAAAAAAAATGAGATATGGTAGGATTTCCAATAAGACAATTATCCACCAGAAACATAATAGAATAGATGTAAACAACTATAGGTCATTGTTTCAATTAAATAATAGTAATAATTACTTTGTAAAATACTGTGACTTTACATTTAAAAAAAACAGCATTGATAGAAATGATAGAATTAGAATTAATTTGCCTGAATAATTAGATTGGGTTACCTTTACTTAGCTAGTTCAATAACTTGGGTCAACTTTTATGTTGATTTTTAAATGTTGAAAAAAATATCTTTTATGTGCAAGACAGTTAATTAATATATTTTCTTTAATTCAGTTTTTTGTGATTTATGTTTTTGTGTCGGGTTCTAATTTTTGGAAAGATTAGAACTTGTTCTAAATCTTTACTTAGGCACCGGCCTCCCTAACAACAGGACAGGTTAGCTACTGTTACTAAATGTATTCACACTGAAATATAGTTCCCTATGGTTCTCATGTATGTGCACATAATACAGATATAAACTGAAAAAACTGGGTATATTATTGGAGCAGCTCATTCAAGAATGTATGTCATTAAGGTGTGTTGATGTGCAGGCTTTTTAAAAAACATTTTGATTAGGTAACTGGGTATTGATTCAACTAGTATGATTGACAACTGTCATTATCACTAAACAATCAGAGACAAGGTGGACCTTTAATTACAATGCCCCACCTCCTAAACTGCCAAGAAAATTGACCACATTACCTATCAACCTCAGTCTTACATAATTATACAGACCACTCAAAATTCATATAATTCTTAATACACAAGTATTTGACCTCATAATTGAATACACAAATGTGTATATTAGATGTTTGATATTTATAAGGATGACAGATTTATTTATTGCCAATTACTTTTGATCTGCATTGATTCTGTAAATTATATCTGAAAGATAAATGATTAATGGATTAACAAGATCTTAAAAAAAATGAAATATGAATATAAATATGTATAAATAAAAGGTATTCAAGTAAGGCCTATAATTTACTTGATAAATTTCCAATAATCATCTGTAATTAATCAGCAATTAAATTAGTACACTTTTTTTTTTATCAGGAATTGGCTTGAAACAGTTTAAAAATTTAAAAACTTTTAATTATAACAAACCATTGTTTATTAGTTTATTTCCCATTTTAGTCCTTTGAATTTTTATTAGAAGTGAATATATATTTTTGCAATCAGGAAAGAATCCACATTTCAATAAGATAAGTTTTTTAATTGGTTTACGTTGAAAAAAGTACATTTTCAATTATCTGTGTTGAAAAATACTTTAAAAATTGATCAAAAGGCACTCTAAAACTTTTAATCTTCAATGCCATATATCCTCTGTTTCAACTTACAAAATGCCCCAAAACAACATTTTTCAATTTTTGTTGTTGACACTTTAAAGTTTTAAGCTGTTGGTCCAGATTTATGTCTTACAAGGATAGTTGGTAACATTTAATAGAAGAATTTTTGCATTTTTTTTGTTTTTTTGAAACATGTTCAGAACCGGAAACATACTTTCGATAAGATATAAACTGCAGTTTAAATAAAGTTGTGCAAATTAAGAGACCCATATTATTAGCTCACCTGGCCTAAAAGGCCATGTGAGCTTTTCTCATCACTTGGCGTCCGTCGTCATAGTCGTCGTCGTCGTCTGTCGTCGTTAACAATTTTTCAAACATCTTCTCCTCTGAAACTACTGAATGGATTTGAATGAAACTTAAAATGATTGTTCCTTAGATTATCCTGCACAAAGTTTGTGCTTTGCTTTTTGATCCGTCAAAAAACATGGCCGCCGTTACTTAAAATAGAACATAGGGGTCAAATGCAGTTTTTGGCTTATATCTCAAAAACGAAAGCATTTAGAGCAAATCTGACACGGGGGTAAAATTGTTCATTAGGTCAAGATCTATCAGCCCAGAAATTTTCAGATGAATCAAACAAACCATTGTTGGGTTGCTGCCACTTAATTGGTAATTTTAAGGAAATTTTGCAGTTTTTGGTCATTATCTTGAATATCATTATAGATAAAGATAAACTGTAAACAGCAAAAATGATCAGCAAAGTAAGATCTACAAATAGGTTAATATGACCATAATTGTCAATTGACCCCTTAAGGGGTAAATGTCCTTTAATGACAATTTTTCACAATTTGTTCATCATATTTGCTAACTTTAAAAAATCTTCTGCTCTGAAACTACTGAATGGATTTGGATGAAACTTAGCATGATAGTTCCTTAGATTATCCTGCACAAATTGTGTGCTTCGATTTTTGATCCGTCAAAAAACATGGCCGCCCTTACTTTAAATAGAACATAGGGGTCAAATGCAGTTTTTGGCTTATATCTCAAAAACGAAAGCATTTAGAGCAAATCTGACTGGGGTAAAAATGTTCATTAGGTCAAGATATATCAGCCCTGAAATTTTCAGACGAATCAAACAAATCATTGTTGGGTTGCTGCCACTTAATTGGTAATTTTAAGGAAATTTTGCAGTTTTTGGTCATTATCTTGAATATCATTATAGATAAAGATAAACTGTAAACAGCAAAAATGATCAGCAAAGTAAGATCTACAAATAGGTTAATATGACCAAAATTGTCAATTGACCCCTTAAGGGGTAAATGTCCTTTAATGACAATTTTTCACAATTTGTTCATCATATTTGCTAACTTTAAAAAATCTTCTCCTCTGAAACTACTGAATGGATTTGGATGAAACTTAGCATGATAGTTCCTTATATTATCCTGCACAAAGTGTGTGCTTCGATTTTTGATCTGTCAAAAAACATGGCCACCGTTACTTTAAATAGAACATAGGGGTCAAATGCAGTTTTTGGCTTATATCTCAAAAACGAAAGCATTTAGAGCAAATAAGACAAGAAGTAAAAGTATTTATTAGGTCAAGGTCTACCTGTCCTGAAATTTTCAGCCGAATTGGGTAACTGGTTTTTCAGGTATAATGCCCCTGAATTGATGATTTTAAAGAAATTTTGCAGTGTTTGGTTATTATCTTGAATATTATTATAGATACAGATAAACTGTTAATAGCAATTGTATTGTGAATCATCAGATTGACCTAGACTGTATCTTAATCAAGTGTAGGGTGAACTCATGCCCATTTCTTTCCAGAGGTTCCTAAGAGGCTTTAAAAGGTATTTTCAGGATAGTACATGGCCTTTGTTACTCTGTTTAATTTACAACAAACATCAATTTATTAATTTAGTTAATAAGGCATTGTTTACCAGGTGAGCGATTCAGGCTCTTGAGAGCCTCTTGTTTAATTTGAGCTCATTTTATCCTCATACTGGAAAAGCAAGTTTCCTTCTAAAGACTTGCTGTAAATGCAATTTTCAGCAATAGTGCTTTATAAATGATCATTTTTCCCCACCATACCTTAATATGAAATAATTCAAACTACTCTTCTAATCTTTCCATGAGTGATTTCCATCACTTTGATTACCTTACATTTCCATTCTATAGTATCTTATTGTGTTTTGACACAGTTCAGTGAATTTTCATTGAAATGAAATAGTCTGTATATATTATGTAATCGTCATCTGTCAGTCACATGTTTTAAATGAACAATGGATAAAATATGATTTAAAAAAAAAGATGTTTAAAATACTACCCCAGATTGAAATTGATTCATAAATATATTTTCATATCACATACCAAAGAGGTCCATGTATGTAAATTTTAGAAAAACAATGTTTTTGTTTACAAAAAAACCTTACAACATGAGGAAATAACATCAAAGTCGTGTAGAATTTCTGAAATGGGAGCTATGTTTGACTACATCAAGAATTGCATCGGAAAAAGACATTTACTAGATTTATGATAAGTTCCTCCGATGAGAAAAATCCAATGCCAAATCATCAATATTAATACACAACTGTCATTACTAGCAAAATGTTATCAATTCCTAATCTACGGTCATTGAATTAATAGCCGTACATATGGCTGTATGCCAACGAATTTTCACGCCATTTACACGACTGGTAATGCGCTGTGATGTTTTGGGAATGATAGATTTCCAGCTAGGGATGTCATGGAAGAAGAAAGAGAGCTACTGTTTGATCTGTGTTTTTGCAGGCTTTTAAGAGAAATCTGAGGGTTGTATCTCTTATTTTATGGCTGGTAGTATTTTTTTTTACTTTGGAAATATGATATATGGAGGTGGAACCTATTTAAATGATTGACAATATAATTGAGGGAGAGTTTATTAATATGGATTTTCATATCGATTGCAAATTGATTTATCATTAAATGGTATGAGAAAGTTATAAAGCAAATGTAGCAAAAAAAATATCTCTATGGTCATGATGATAGTAAAAAATACAACTGAATGATGCAAGTATTTCATTCATAACTTAAATTGCAAAAAAATAATTCTGAAACATTAAAATAGACTCAATGATGGTATTTAAGATAATTGATAAAGATACAAAATTCTATGAAATCCAAGCTGGTTTTCAGTTATTTCAACAAATCTTTAAAATATAAAAAAAAAATGTAGGAACCAAAAAACATGTCAATCTCAATTAAATACTGCAGCAATCTCTTAATTGATGTTATATAAAATGCTTTCTCAATAAAGATAAATGTTTGGTGAAGAAGAAAAAAACTTTTTTTTTTATATCAAGTCATCTTTTCTCATCAAAAGCTTGATAATCTGTAAACTCAGACATTATTGCATGTATTTATTATTGGGATTTTGTCATTTTAGACTAAATTGTGATTTAATTTTTTGTGATATTGAGAAAAATACTGTTTGATTCATATAAAAAGTTTCAATATGTGAGTTGAAATATTGCAATTATAACCCTTTTGTATTTTTATACAATAACAAAAACATCACAATAATTTCTGATTTACGGTTGGATATGTTGGTTATCTCTTATAAATCAAATAAAATTTCTCTTCTTCTGGCCTGGTCTTGAAATAACATTGTTTATTGATGGAAAAGTGTTTTTAATTTGAAAATATGATTATTTCAATTCTTTTAAATGGAAGCAATAAAACTGTGTCATCATAAATTAATTTAAAAAGGGTGACTAAATAAATCATTCTCTTGGTCTAATATTTATAAATTCATGTTAAGATCCATTGCATAAATATTTTATAATTATTTTAAAGTGTGATTGTTTTATGTCTGTTTAATTTAATTGCTGTATTTTTGCTCACTAATTCAGAGATTTTCCCACAAGAATCGTAACATATTTGCCAATACAGTCACCGAAAAAAGAAGCATAAACGTGTCAAAATATTCCCAGTGTTTAGCAACAAGTCGTAATCGTCAAAACATTTGGTTGGAACCAAAACTAGCTAGTGTATATGGGACGTGCATTGATAATTGTCAAATTTCATGGTGTGTGAAGTCGTAAATGAAAAACCATTTATGATGATTATCAGATTGTCGGAGGATGAAACATAAAAATATTAAATTACATACCACCTGGCGTAACAGGTAACTTTACCTGTAGGGGTAAATTGTTCACACCTAATTTCATTCTTAATTTTATTATCATCTCAAGTGGTCGACTTTCAAAAAAGGTGTTTTTGATTTAGAAATGTAAATTACGCTTAAACAAATGCATTTAATCGTTAATAAATTTTAGGTTTAAATGAGGGATAAAGATTGCAACTTTTGTTGATGAATTGCTCTTTTGGATTTGTCTTTTGAAATTATCATAGTTTCTTGAGGAAATTATACAATTGTCTTGTGCCTTAGTCATAAATACACACATTTTAGGAGTCTTGAATAAAGTATAGATTTTCTGTTTGAATGATTCATTATAAAGAGGAAAATACAGTTATTTAACAACTTATTTAATTCAGTTTTATTTGATTTATGAGTTAAAATTACTGGTCTTAGCTAAATTTTGTAATAAATTAAAATTAGAAGTTTTATTTCTTTTTTCTGTATTGTTCAAATTCCCTCATATTTAAGTGACGTTAAAAAAGAAGAAGAGGGAAACAGATTCTTTCTCATTAATGTCAATTTCCTTATGAATCAGAATGGTTTAATTTGGTGTCATTTTTCTACAATCGGATTCATAATGTTGTTTAAAAGAATAAATCTGTGAGCTATACTTTACAACTCCTTTACCAATTACTTGTGAAATATCTCAATTTCAGGGACCTTTTAACCAGAAGTTTTTGTCACTAAAAACCCCACGTTTCTCATCTTAGTGAAATGAAAACTACGTTTAAGCATAATATGAATATTATTTGTCTCACTTGTGACTTTTAATACATTTTAAAAAGAAACTATAAAATTGATGTGTTAATTTGTCACCTTATTGGGTTACTGAAGTTACACCGTGGCGTGTATAATACAGCGATACTTTCACAGAAATAAAACGGAAAAGTTGAAATATTTGACAGTCTTGCTATGCAATAAAATATTGAAAACTTAAACGGGTCTTATACAAGTCGTAAGTACCTCATACCTCACAGGAAATTAGACAATTGTAGTGTCTTCAAACAGGTGTTTACGACTTGTATACAAATTTGATATGGATGTTAAAACATTACAAGGGTGGTTAGTTCTAGTGACCACCCAATATGTACGATATGGTTTTGTTCTGCTTGTTAGGTCAGTCCATTGTCCAGTTCTTCAAACACCTGCATTAAAGGGAATCAATTTTCATGTCATAAAATAAGATTTCTTTGAGAATGATTTTAATATTGAATAAACAGTAATGGGTTAGTAGGTACCTAAAAGTAGCTTGCATTTAGTCAGTAAGTCAAAAGAATTTTTTTAAATGTTCAGTTACAAATTTTGTTATTTTTAAATGTCTGTAAGTCGGAATTATACTGTCCTGAGGTTTGAGGTTTAGTGGTCAGTTACATTTTATTTATATTTGTGATTTGGAATTCTCCAGACGTGAGGTTGTTTGGTTGTCTGTAAAAGATGGAGTTAAATTCCAAATAGTGAGAAAAAATTCTGAATTACTGCCCTTTGACTTGAGAAAAAAATCTATAAAATTTTACTTTGAAAAAATGTATAGTTGAGGTTTTTTTTGACTGATTGACTGACTTGGATTAGAGTTTTAGTTTTTATCAAAAACATTGAATTACTGGAGAGTCCCACCACAGACACAGGATTCTGCTTTTATTTTTAGAAAAATTTGATTAAGAATTGACTTTTAGGATCTTTCATAAAAGGCATTATAATACTTGAGGACATTTTTTAGTTTATTATTTATTTGCTTATAATTCTGATTAAAATACTTCAAGCATTACAAAAGAGAACAAATAAAAAAATCATAGGTGCTTTCTACAAAGTTGGAACACCTGAATGAAAGGGGAGGTTTAGACTTCCACTTGTAAATTAGTGTATGATAGACAGAAAGTAGTTTTGTGCCATGTCACCTATTGGGCTCTCTCATGATGTTACTGTAAATTCAGAAATTATTGTGATGTTTTTATCATTGTGAAAAATGTGGTGGTTCTAATTCAAGGGTCCAGAAATTGTCATATATGATAGACTTGTCCTAAACTGAAAGGGTTTTTCCTAAATGAGGAATTGGGATTTAGGACAAACTTTATTAAGAAATAGTTTCGGTCATTTTGTTGAGATTGAGTTTCTAAAAAGCCATTTTGAACTTGTTTTTGTTGTGTTATCGATTTCATGTAATAAAACTGCCACTCTAGTGTAGTGTTATAATCCTGAGGGCCTTATTACGACATGTATATTAATGCCTCTGTGAAATATTTAAGCTAATGATCCATCATCGCTAATCTCTTTACATGTGTTTTTAATTCACACCTGGCTATTAATCACAAGCTCAGAACTAATATTACAACTGTCTTCATTATTTAATTACTTTTAAGCTAAGACAATTGTCAATTCTGATTTATGTTTAATTAAAACTTTATTAAATTTACGTAGAAAAAAGTTGTTTTTTTTCACTATAAACGCACATGCTTTGTTTACTATGTAATATGCATGCCTCAAATTCTCTTCTGCAGATTAGACACTAAATCGTAAATTCAAAATGATTTAATGTTAAATAAAGCAAGTGCAACTATAATCATTGATATTCAAACACTATCAAAGGTAAAAAAATAAAGAAGCTGATGATTGCTTGTGGATTTAATAACAATATAATCGAAATAATTTGGACTCACATTTTGAAATTTAATATATGAATTAAATTGGATTTTTCTCAAAATCGCAAAAATTTAAATCACATTGGAATTGAAAATGACAAATTTTCAATAATAAATGCATGGAATAATTTCTGAATTTACAGTATATGAATTTTGTTTATTTGCTGATCCTTCACAATTAAAACTTGAGAATTTTTATTTCATTAGCCAGAACAATTTTGAATCATTTATAATGACCTTCTTAGTGAAAGTTTTTATATTTTTAGACATAGTTTTAAAAATAAACGTCATATATTCAGTCTAGAAATTTCATGTCTATGATTTCTTTTTAATTTTAGGATTTTGATATTGATCCTGATGCTGATGGTGACCAAGTAGATGAACTTTTAGCAGCATGTGTCAAACAAGCTGTCCAATCACAACCTTGATAACAACTAGAATCATAGGGAATTAACCAATCAGAAATAGTGACTCTGAAACATGTGACCAATGAAACTGAAGAGTTTGAAATGACTGGTCATAAAGAATCTAATATCATATGAAAGTTCTTTGGAGAATTGTTATTTTATTTGAGGAGAGACATTTTACCAGTGAACTTGAAACCATTTGTTTTCTTCTTTACATTGAAATGCCTACATGAAGCACATTTTGCTTTTACAAGAAAGAATCTTTTCCAGTCTGAAAGTTTGAAATACACTTCCATATATTTGAATAACCCTTAACGTGTTGGGACACAAATATAACATTATATAATGTAGTGCTATTCAGCATCTGTGTGAAAAAGGGCCATTTTTTTTTTATTGATAAATTATATGAATATAAATTTCTACAACATGCTTTATCATGTGGAGTGAATCAAATGGTAAAAATAAAATTATTTAAATGCTGAAAAAGGCGCAAGCTAGGGTCGACTGTTTGAGGGCTGCATCGCCAGTCAAGGTCATTAAAAGCTTCCATCTTCATCTTCTTAAGACTTATGTGTCCCAGTGCGATCTTGCACAAAAAAGGGGATATTTTTTATATCATGAAAAGCAAAGAAATGTACATGTGCTTTATGAATTGGTTAAACTTGAAAGAATTGTTTGAAGTTCAAACTGGGAGAAGGTTTTAAACAAACAAGTCTGTGGATTTCATACAAAGGCATTGTGTAAATGTAAACCCACATTATTTCACTAATTCCACTGTTTAGTTAACATTGAACATTTTAATGAGGAAATATATATTTTTTATCCCTTGTTAAGAGTATCCCATATCCTATATCTATCTGTATTACAATTATTTGTCATTTTTAAATAAAATTAATCTGGATTTGTTTTATTAAAAATGCCATTTTCATTTTATCTGAATTTATCTGAACATAAAGTTTCTGTAAAAAGAAGAAAGGAAATGAGAAAAGAAATTGTCAAAATGTTGCATGACATTAGAATCAGAAATTGAGTTGGAATTTTTGTGTAGACATTCCTATTGTCAGTATAGGAACCAGAGAAAATGTGTAAATATATGTATGTCCTTATAAGGCCATACAGGAGTTTATCACCGTCCCCCCATATCACTTACATTGTGTCAATCATTCCTTGTGTTTATCATTATATATAGCATTTACCTCCCGTTTATCCTAAACATGTATGAAATATTTGCGACTGGACATGAAGCATGTCAGTCTTTTTTTAAGAGTAACTCTGATGACATGTTGAAACAGATGTATGGCAAAATTCTTTTGAAGTAATGCATTATTCAGCAAGAATTGCAGACATTTTGTATATCTGGTTATTTTTTGCATCAAGTTTTATTCACTGTGTATGCCTTTGAAGGGGCTTTTTAAATAATTTCTCTTCACATTTCTCAACTTGTACAATGTATAGGGATTGAGATGGTTCCATAAAGTTAATTTTACATTTAAATGCCTACATCGAATCATAGCAAAACATTGAGGCATAAAATGTCTTGATATACAGTCTGCACGCAGGCCTTTAGAGTTCTTGCACCAAATTGCCAACCTAATACTTTTTCCCCTGAAAAAAAAAACCCATTGTTTGTCCAAATATCATCTGGTTGCATCAAATTTGTACTGTTAATGATGGTTTTAAAAAAAAACCAATGTTCCCATCAAGTTCAAAAAAATATAAGATTATTAAAATTGAGTGTTTTCACAAGGCAGTCATGGCATTTTAGAAAGAAAAGGGAATGAAGGCAATGGTCATATAGTATTAAGTTTGTCATTTGCATATTGTAAATTCATTATTATCATGAATATTCATGTAGAGTTAATATGTTGTGTTATCAGTTTTTAGCAGTAGAACATTTAACATTGATGTAAAAAATATCATTTATCATTATTAATTATGTAATTCTATTTTTTGTCTGTGAGAAAAAAAAATTAGAAACGTGGAAGTAAATGCTCCATGCTGTTTTCTGTAAATCTGACATGTTCTGATGAGAGTTTATACTAGGCTGTTTTCTGTAAAACAACATCTGTTATGATACCATATAACTTAGTGCTAATAAAATTTTGCACCTTGTACAAATGTATGTGAAAGGTTTTTTACACATCGTCTTAGACAAATAGATAAATAAACCCCATACAAAATTTATATACCTCAATTTATACTGTTTCAGTAAGTACATTCTTATGATGTTAGGCTTAGTATTCAACAAAGAACACTTTTAAAAACGAAATTGCTTACATTACATAATCTAAATGTCATGTTGCATATCCAACAATTATTATTAGATGTAGTTTTGCTTGTTTGGGAAATAAATAGGATTAATTCATTTCAATACCATATCATTTTAAAGGAAAAAGGATGTCAAGTTGAGCCTTGTTTTTGGACTATGAAATGAGAAATGCTTACAGGTATCATCATTTTAATGTCAAATGAAAAAACCATGTCTTCCTATTATAGGGTTTATACATTGTAATCCAACAACAGGTGATTGAATAATTGTATATATAAGAAGTACAGTACTACTTTTAATACATTAATTTCAATGTTAATTGGGAAGAGCTGACATTTTTATTATGTTTTTATTAAAATTGTTTGAGATACAATTTAGCTCCCACCTTTGTATATATTGAAATGTTTTATGCCATGATTGCTATATGTTTTAGCAATGACCAAACATTGTTATCTTTTATGTACCCAAATTTCTTTTATCTGTACCTGTTATCTGTACCTGATGCGATCTTTAAATGATTGGACCAGCTTTTAAAATTCTCTTTGCAATGCTTGATAATATGGTTTTACTGGCTTTGAAAAAAGGTTAGGTTTTTCGGTCATAAATTTTACACAGTATAATATTGAGGGGAAAATAACATTGGCTATGTTGTTGTAAGACTTGCATTCATTTATCCTTTGGATATTCCACACAATAAGATTTTCTTTATTCTTGAAAATCATGCAGAAATCAGAACAATTGCATAGTATGAATATATTTCTCAAAAGTCCAACTATATAGATATCTCAATGAAGCCATACACACACAAATAAACTTTCAACTTGGAATGCAGTGATGTATTCAATTACTAATATTGGTATAAATGTACTTTTAAGACTATATACTGAAGGTGAACTTGAAATCTTATTTAGATTCCTTTATTTTTGTGAGTACAAAGTGTAAAAATTTTGTTGAGAGAAGAATTTTCATGGATACTTGATTTCTTTATCTTCAGTCAAGCCTTTAAAAGATTTCTATATTTTGTTGGACACCTTGATTGTGTGTTGCCCCATATCCACATAATCCACATAATCAACAAAAAAATAATCCTACAAATAATAATGAGTCCACAGTTACTTATCTACTAGTTGTCATGAAATCTTTCATCAAGTAATATAAATAGAAGAGGTGACAAATTTCCATGGTAACATTTTTCACAACATTGCTATGTATTGTAACGATAATGAAATGAGACATCAAGAGATGTTGCCAGATTTTAATGGGTTGTAGATTATAGGGTCAGTTTCATCAGATTGCATTCATCTTTGTCATTTCATTGTCAATAAATAAAAATTGATAATAACATTTCATCTCAACTTATTTTTATGCCCGCTCTTCGGCCGAGGGGCATTAAGTGATACCATCAGTACATCCTAAATTTAGTTTTCATTCTCTAACTAAAGTTTGCCTCTACCAAACTTAATGAAACTTGTACACAATACTTTTATTACCACAAAACACATGTCAAGTACGAATTTGGGTTGCATCACTTTAAAAGTTTAGTTATGTCCCTGTATATACAAATAAGAGTTGTGGTAAGATTGCCAATGAGACAACTCTTAACGAGAGACCTAATGACATTTAAAGTTGATAACAGTTACTGTAGGTCTCAGTATGGACTTGACAATGAGCAACTCTCATACTGCATAGTGAGCTATAACAGGCCTGAAATAACGAATGATGGAGAAGAAAACAATAAACCCAAAATATGTATGTTGTACATAAGACCACTTAAATAACGAAGCCATGCATTTTTAGCTCACCTGGCCCGAAGGGCCAAGTGAGCTATTCCCATCACTTTGCGTCCGTCGTCGGCGTCCGTCGTCCGTCGTCGTCGTCCGTCGTCGTTAACTTTTACAAAAATCTTCTCCTCTGAAACTACTGGGCCAAATCAAACCAAACTTGGCCACAATCATTATTGGGGTATCTAGTTTAAAAAATGTGTGGCGTGACCCGGTCAACCAACCAAGATGGCCGCCAAGGGTAAAAATAGAACATAGGGGTAAAATGCAGTTTTTGGCTTATAACTCAAAAACCAAAGCATTTAGAGCAAATCTGACATGGGGTAAAAATGTTTATCAGGTCAAGATCTATCTGCCCTGAAATTTTCAGATGAATCGGTCAATCGGTTGTTGGGTTGCTGCCCCTGAATTGGTAATTTTGAGGAAATTTTGCTGTTTTTGGTTATTATCTTGAATATTATTATAGATAGAGATAAACTGTAAACAGCAATAATGTTCAGCAAAGTAAGATCTACAAATAAGTCAACATGACCAAAATGGTCAGTTGACCCGTTTAGGAGTTATTGCCCTTTATAGTCAATTTTTAACCATTTTTCGTAAATTAAAGTAATCTTTTACAAAAATCTTCTCCTCTGAAACTACTGGGCCAAATTAATTCAAACTTGGCCACAATCATCTTTGGGGTATCTAGTTTAAAAAATGTGTGGCGTGACCTGGTCAACCAACCAAGATGGCCGCCACCGCTAAAAATAGAACATAGGGGTAAAATGCAGTTTTTGGCTTATAAATCAAAAAACAAAGCATTTTGAGGAAATCTGACATGGGAAAAAATGTTTATCAGGTCAAGATCTATCTTCTCTGAAATTTTCAGATGAATCGGTCAATGGGTTGTTGGGTTGCTGCCCCTGAATTGGTAATTTTGAGGAAATTTTGCTGTTTTTGGTTATTATCTTGAATATTATTATAGATAGAGATAAACTGTTAACAGCAATAATGTTCAGCAAAGTAAGATCTACAAATAAGTCAACATGACCAAAATTGTCAGTTGACTGGTTTAGGAGTTATTGCCCTTTATAGTCAATTTTTAACCATTTTTCGTAAATTAAAGTAATCTTTTACAAAAAGCTTCTCCTCTGAAACTACTGGGTTAAATTAATTCAAACTTGGCCACAATCATCTTTGGGGTATCTAGTTTAAAAAATGTGTGGCGTGACCTGGTCAACCAACCAAGATGGCCGCCACCGCTAAAAATAGAACATAGGGGTAAAATGCAGTTTTTTGGCTTATAACTCAAAAACCAAAGCATTTTGAGGAAATCTGACATGGGGATATAAATGTTTATCAGGTCAAGATCTATCTGCCCTGAAATTTTCAGATGAATCGGTCAATCGGTTGTTGGGTTGCTGCCCTGAATTGGTAATTTTGAGGAAATTTTGCTGTTTTTGGTTATTATCTTGAATATTATTATAGATAGAGATAAATTGTAAACAGCAATAATGTTCAGCAAAGTAAGATCTACAAATAAGTCAGCATGACCAAAATGGTCAGTTGACCCCTTTAGGAGTAATTGCCCTTTATAGTCAATCTTTAACCATTTTTCATAAATCTAAGTAATCTTTTACAAAATCTCCACTGAAACTACTAGGCCACAATCGTCTTTGGGGTATCTAGTTTGAAAAATGTGTCCGATGACCTGGCCATTCAACCAAGATGGCCGCCACGGCTAAAAATAGAACATAGGGGTAAAATGCAGTTTCTGGCTTATAACTATGAAACCAAAGCATCTAGAGCAAATCTGACAAGAAGTTAAATTGTTAATCAAGTCAATATCTATCTGCCCTGAATTTTTCAGATGAATTGGACAACTGGTTGTTGGGTTGCTGCCCTCCAATTGGTAATTTTTAAAGAAATTTTGCTGTTTTTGGTTATCTTGAATACTATTATAGATAGCGATAAACTGTAAACAGCAATAATGTTCAGCAAAGTAAGATCTACAAATAAGTCAACATGACCTAAATGGTCAATTGACCCCTTAAGGAGTTATTGCCCTTTATAGTCAATTTTTAACAATTTTCATTAATTTGGTAAATTTATGTAAATTTTTACCAAATATAGTTCTCTGTTACTAATGGGCAAAGTTCATTATAGATATAATTGTAAGAAGCAAAATCGTTCAGTAAAGTAAGAACTTCAAACACATCACCATCACCAAAATACAATTTTGTCATGAATCCATTTGTGTCCTTTGTTTAATATGCACATAGACCAAGGTGAGCGACACAGGCTCTTTAGAGCCTCTAGTTTCTCTTTAGAGCTATACAATGAATAAATATAGGAAGATATACCTTCTACAAAGGTTAGTTTGACATTTACTCTTTAAGGTCTACCTACAACTTACTGATTCTTATTTATTCCCTGGTTTCACCAGATATTAGTCTATCTTCAATAAAAAGTAGCTGCATAAATAACAAATTTGCCACTCTAAATTTGAGCTAAATACAAGTTGAAAAGAAGAAAAACAATCAGTTGAAAATTCCAATGAATACTATAATAAGATGTCAAATGATGGCCAGAGACAATAAACTATACACCAGATTGCAAATGAAGTAGTTTCAAGCAGCTACCTTCAACAATGAGAAAAATCCAAACTAACAAATTGCATAGTTTGCAATAAATGTTCTGACATGAAAAATGTAAAATAAATTAAATGAGAAACGAAAAATCAATGTAACTGACCAGAACCAAGTTATAACATCTGAACTAAAGGCTCCCGACTTGGGACAGTCACATAATGATTGTGGTAAAGTTTGTCATCAATATGCATGAAGTATTGGCCACTGAACTTAAAACGACTGAAGATGAAGGCTTTATAGGTAATGAAGTAATGAAAACGGGCAAATTGCTATCACTCTTAAAAACTAGAGGCTTTTAAGAGCCTGTGTCGCTCACCTTGGTCTATGTGCATATTAAACAAAGGACACAGATGGATTCATGACAAAATTGTGTTTTAGTGATGGTGATGTGTTTGTAGATCTAACTTTACTGAGAATTCTTGCTACTTACATTCTGTAATGAACTTGCCCTTTAGTTACAGGGAGTTAAAATTTTACTATAAAGGGCAATAAATCCTTTAGGGGTCAACTGACCATTTTGGTCATGTTGACTTATTTGTAAATCTTTGCTGAACATTATTGCTGTTTACAGTTTATCTTTATCTTTAATAATATTCAAAATAATAACCAAAAAAAGCAAAATTTCCCTAAAATTACCAATTCAGGGACAGCAACCCAAAAACAGGTTGTCCGATTCATCTGAAAATTTCAGGGCAGATAGATCTTGACCTGATAAACAATTTTATTCCATGTCAGATTTGCTCTAAATGCTTTGGTTTTTGAGTTATAAGCCAAAAACTGCATTTTACCCATATGTTCTATTTTTAGTCATGGCGTACATCTTGGTTGGTTGGCCGGGTCACGCCACGCATTTTTCAAACGATGATTGTGGCCAAGTTTGGATTAATTTGGCCCAGTAGTTTCAGAGGAGAAGATTTTTCTAAAAGATTACTAAGATTTACGAAAAATGGTTGAAAATTGACTATAAAGGGCAATAACTCCTAAATGGTCAACTGCCCATTTTGGTCATGTTGACTTATTTGTAAATCTTACTTTGCTGAACATTATTGCTGTTTACAGTTTATGTCTATCTATAATAATATTCAAGATAATAACCGAAAACGGCAAAATTTCCTTAAAATTACCAATTCAGGGGCAGCAACCCAACAACCGGTTGTCCAATTCATCTGACAAATTAAGGGCAGATAGATTTTGACGTGATAAACAATTTTACCCCATGTCAGATTTGCTCTAAATGCTATGGTTTTTGAGTTATAAGCCATAAACTGCATTTTACCCCTATGTTCTATTTTTAGTCATGGCGGCCATCTTGGTTGGTTGGACGGGTCACGCCACACATTTTTTAAACTAGATACCCTAAAGATGATTGTGGCCAAGTTTGGTTTGATTTGGCCTAGTAGTTTCAGAGGAGAAGATTTTTGTAAAAGTTAACGACGACGGACGCCAAGTGATGAGAAACGCTCACTTGGCCCTGCGGGCCAGGTGAGCTAAAAATGACTATAAAGGGCAATAACTCCTTAAGGGGTCAACTGACAATTTTTGTCTTGTTGACTTATTTGTAAATCTTACTTTGATGAACATTATTGCTGTTTACAGTTAATCTCTATCTATAATAATATTCAAGATAATAACCGAAAACGGCAAAATTTCCTTAAAATTACCAATTCAAGGGCAGCAACCCAACAACCGGTTGTCCAATTCATCTGAAAATTTAAGGGCAGATAGATCTTGACCTTATAAACAATTTTACCCATGTCAGATTTGGTCTAAATGCTTTGGTTTCAGAGTTATAAGCCAAAATATACATTTTACCCCTATGTTCTATTTTTAGCAATGGCGGCCATCTTGGTTGGTTTGGCGAGTCATCTTACACATTTTTTAAACTAGATACCCCAATGATGATTGTGGCCAAGTATGGTTAAATTTGGCCCAGTAGTTTCAGAGGAGAAGATTTTTGTAAAAGTTAACGACGACGACGACGGACGACGGACGCCAAGTGATGAGAAAAGCTCACTTGGTCCTTTGGATCAGGTGAGCTAAAAAAAGAAAAATGCCATTAGACAACACCGGTTGAAGCAAAACAAAAGTTGAAAGATACCAATTTGACATTCAAAACTTTAGTCGAAGAAAAACTTGCACAATGACTTACTCATACTCTCACAACATCACCACGCATTAAAAGCTTTGTAAAAGAGGGAAAAAGATACTAGAGGGATAGTCAAACTCATAGATCGAAAATAAACTGACAACGCCATGGCTAAAAAAGAAAAAGACATATAATAGTACACAGACACCACATAAAAACTAAAGACTGTAAAGCAACACGAACCCCAGCAAAAGCTGGAGTTATCTCAGGTCCTCCGGAAGGGCAAGCAGATCCTGCTTCACATGTAGCACCCGTCGTGTTGCTCATGTTATTCAAAACCTAGTAAATAATCTTATTCGGTAGGTCACATTCATGAACCAGGTGCTCCGCAGGGCGCAGCTTTATACGACCGCAGAGGTCGAACCCTGAACAGTTGGGGCAAGTATGGACAAAACATTCAAGCGTGATACAGCTCTGAATTTGGATTGTGATCAAATTTTTGACATTACATGGGTTTTTTTTTTACACAAAACAAATGTCAAGATTTTACAAATCAATTAAAGATTTCTTCTTCAAACTTTTTAAATCTAAAATTAAATAGTTGACACAGCATAGGTTTCTGACACAGAATGAATGTGGTCTAAGGAACTTAAAAGGTTTTTTTTGCCTTTGAGCAATTCACTATGCTGTTGAATATTAATCCTCTCAAAAAAATGTTTGAAGAAATTTTCTTTTTATTTATGAAATCTGAAATGAGAAAAATTTAAACCCCCCCCCCCCCCCCCCCCCACCTTTTTTTCACATCCCCGTTTCCCTTTTTCCAAAACTGATATCAATTCAAATTTCTAATGGAGTTTGCAACAATAACTACTCTTTTATAAAATACATCATAAAATATTAAAATGTAAAATAAAGTGCTTGTTATCACTGAATGGTAAAGATTGGTTGGTAGTAAAAGTGAATATACATTGTTTATTGTATAAAACAATAAAAAAAACTTCATCAGCAACATTTTTTATTGGCAAATTACCAATGAAGTTATTTACATAAAGTTATTGGCAAATAAAAATAGAAAATGACATCATAGTCATGTCTGGCAAATGTCCAACATACATTATCTAAAAACATTTTAGATAAGATAAGGAAAAAAAGCTTCATCAGCAACATTTTATATTGGCAAATTTCCAATGAAGTTATTTACATAAAGTTATTGGCAAATAAAAATAGAAAATGACATCATAGTCATGTCTGGCAAATTTCCAACATATATTATCAACTACTATTCTATACAAAGAAAGATAACTCCAATTGAAAATTAATTGCTATTGCACAATATTGTGCAATTAGATATTTCTTGCTATTGTGCAATACTGTGCAATTGAAAATTTCTTGCTATTGCACAATACTTGATATGGAATCCTGATTTGGACCAACTTGAAAACTGGGCCCATAATCAAAAATCAAAGTACATATTTAGATAAAGCATATCAAATAAGCCCAAGAATTTAATTTTTTTTAAAATCAAACTTAGTTTAATTTTGGACCCTTTGGACCTTAATATAGACCAATTTGAAAACTGGACCAAAAATTAAGAATCTACATACACAGTTAGATTTGGCATATCAAAGAACCCATTTATTCAATTTTTGATGAAATCAAACAAAGTTTAATTTTGGACCCCCATTTGGACCAACTTGAAAACTAGGCCAATAATTAAAAATCTAAGTACATTTTTAAATTCAGTATATCAAAGAACCCCAAGGATTCAATTTTTGTTAAAATCAAACTAAGTTTAATTTTGGACCCTTTGGACCTTAATGTAGACCAATTTGAAAACGGGACCAAAAATTAAGAATCTACATACATAGTTAGATTCGGCATATCAAAGAACCCCAATTATTCAATTTTTGATGAAATCACACAAAGTTCAATTTTGGACCCTTTGGGCCCCTTATTCCTAAACTGTTAGGACCAAAACTCCCAAAATCAAACCCAACCTTCCTTTTATGGTCATAAACCTTGTGCTTAAATTTCATAGATTTCTATTTACTTATACTAAAGTTATGGTGCAAAAACCAAAAATAATGCTTATTTGGGCCCCTTTTTGGCCCTTAATTCATAAACTGTTGTGACCTCAACTCCAAAAATCAATCCCAACCTTCCTTTTGTGGTCATGAACATTGTGTTTAAATTTCATTGATTTCTATTTACTTAAACTAAAGTAATTGTGCGAAAACCAAGAATAATGCTTATTTGGGCCCTTTTTTGGCCCCTAATTCCTAAACTGTTGGAACCAAAACTCCCAAAATCAATCCCAACCTTTCTTTTGTGGTCATAAACCTTGTGTCAAAATTTCATAGATTTCTATTAACTTAAACTAAAGTTAT
This sequence comes from Mytilus edulis, assembly GCA_019925275.1. Classification (NCBI taxonomy): domain Eukaryota; kingdom Metazoa; phylum Mollusca; class Bivalvia; order Mytilida; family Mytilidae; genus Mytilus; species Mytilus edulis. The sequence continues at coordinate 120,791,478 of CM034360.1, read as the reverse complement.
AGTGCGAAAACCAAGAAAATGCTTATTTGGGCCCTTTTTGGCCCCTAATTCCTAAAATGTTGGGACCAAAACTCCCAAAATCAATCCCAACCTTCCTTTTGTGGTCATAAACCTTGTGTTAAAATTTCATAGATTTTTATTCACTTTTACTTAAGTTAGAGTGCGAAAACTAAAAGTATTCGGACGACGACGACGACGACGACGACGCCGACGACGCCAACGTGATAGCAATATACGACGAAAATTTTTTCAAATTTTGCGGTCGTATAAAAAGGAAGGGGATGTAGTTACGACGTAAGGAACATATCCGACATCATCTATGAAACAGGGTTTCCATAACGGTCAAGCAACTGGTGATGGCGTCCCCAAAATTTACGAAGGGATGATTTCAACTTCACCATTTCCTTGTGAGCAGCAATATCCTCTATCAAGGAAATCATGATAGGAAATATAAGCCCGGGAATATCGTACCAATTCGGAGATGTATACTCCGTATGCAGGAGCTTCTGGAATGTTGTTACATAGAAATGGAAAGTTCAAAATTGGAAAGCTGAAATCATCTCTTTTGTGTAAACCTTTGTTTTCAACCGGCCCTCATTGTCAATTTCTATATGCAAGTCAAGATATGAGGCCGACTAAACTGTAGTATCGTGATGGCTTCCGTAAAATTTACAAAGGAATGATTTCAATTTCACCATTTAGAACTCTTGGTTTAATAGTTTCCTAGTGAGCAGCAACCCTCTATCAAGGAAATCATGTAACCTATCCCTACCCTTACAAAAATTATTGAAGTTTTCTTGGTTATAGGGAAACCCTTTACCTTTGTTGACATACTTCTTTTAACGTTCAAAATATATAATTATCCTACTTTTATAGTGATTAGTTTAAAAAAAACACCAACTAAATAAAGACGTCAATTTTAGACTTAATAATATGTTTTAGCAAACAATGAATTATGTAAAAAAAAAAAAACATATCATTATCCAATTTTACAGTAGATTTTGAATGAATCATTCGACGAACATGTCTTATTGATAGTCACTTACAAACTATTTCAGTTCTGGTGTCAAGAAATGGTAAGAATTAAGACGAGTAATGAATGATCAACAAATTTATTCAGATCTGTCATCTTAAAGGTGTTTCAGAGTGAAATCAAACTCCGGCCGCCTAGGACTGTCATCCATTTTTTTATTGGTTCTTTACAAACTATCAGGATATTTTTTTTTTAATTGAAAACTCCATAATGCACGACAAAACAGAAGTCAGGATGGGAACTGTATGAATAGGGGGGGGGGGAGTAAAAAAAGATGAGGAAATGCTGAAAAAGTCCATCTGGTCGATTTGTTTTATCTCGGAGTAAGGGGTGAAAATTGTTATCATGGACCCCAATATCAAATCCCTCTCATTAAGACGTCAAATAAATTGAAAATAAAAAGCCACCCTGGCCATTGTCGTAACTTGATAGAAGTATTACCACCTCACGTGAAATGTCAAACGAAACTATACCCTATGTTTCAGCAGGAAATAAATTATGTAAAACAGATATCATTATTTAAATTTACGGTAGATTTTGAAAATGATTGTTCCGATAGGATGACTCACTATATACATGCATGATCTGAGGTAGATGATTGTCACATTTGTAAGCGATGGCGTTAAAAAAACAGATTCAACAAGTAAGGTGTTCTTCGAAGGTTTCTAGACGTTTCCTGAATATCCGATTTCCGTGTATGATAACATAATATATAGTCATTGTGATGCCCTTTATAGGTTGTTGTTCGGTCTCACGGATTTAAGGCTACGTGTTGAAGGCCGTATTTTGACATATAGCGGTTTTCCTTTTACACATGGTGATTTGGATGGAGAGTTGCTTCATTGGCACTCATACCATATCTTCTTATGTCTATATAGACTAAGAAATAGATTGTATTGTATCACAAATAAATATTATAGATGTAACGTGTCTTCCTATTACCAGGGACGTCTACTTTTAACTTGTGAGCCAGCAAGTAAAACATAAAGATAATTGATATGTTTGGCTAGATTAATTTGATATAAACATGTTTTCGTCTTTGGGAATATACCTGTAATATTTGTCGCTGGCTGTTGAGTGTCAATGAATAAATCAGTCAAACAAATCGTAAGAAGATTGGAAAAGCTTCATTGGCTGGTTAAGTATCTTAAACAAATTCATTTTTATTTTTTTTTATCTTATATTCTTTTCTTCTTTTTTGTGTGTGTTAAAGGGGGGGGGGGGGGGGTAATAGTTTTTGGCAATGTTAATTAAAATCTCGACATATTTTAAAAAGGAAAGGGTGAGGGTCCAACCAAATGTCCTCTTTTCAAAAGCATTGATCGTCAAAAGAAAGGGAGTGTTCCACCACCGAAACCCCATCCCTGGGATCTGCCACTGATGATTATTGGTGTTTAATGTCCAATGGCAAACTTTACACACATTTTAGAACGAGAACATCCCAGTGTGTTCTGAATATGAACCCTTCTTTGTTATACTGTGATTTGGTCAGCAGCCGTTATCAATATTTTCATATGATACGCAAAATTCCCAACACTGAACAACATATAAAAAAAAGAAGACAAGAAAATATAAATTTATTTAAGTCTGTCGACGGACGAAAAACAAGAACAAACACAAATGGTGTTGATATATACGTATCATATGCTTACAAGAGTTTATTTCATTACAATCTACAAAACAAGATTAATTATTTCAACATATAAATCAACTTAGTGCAATTTTATATAAATTTCAGCCACGCAACAAAGACATTTAGGTATTGTATTGTACAATGAAAACGTTAAATGTAACATGATGTCATCCCAGTTAACCACGTTACATGGCGTATTTTCGTGTCCATTCCGTCGCTGTTTTATCGTATAATTTCCTATCTGATTCATAAAGTTTTGCAGCATCTGTATCAAGTGGATCATCAGGATCTGGAGTACTCAATAACGATACTATATTTAGTAACACTGGAATAAATAATATTACATGTATCACAAAAATAGAGCAAATACATTGCTGTTCAAGACACAGGGCTGGGGCTTAGTATAGTTGTTTAACATATATGATATTCCCAGCAAAAGTCACACGATTGTATATATATTGCATATATCCAGTGGCGGATCCAGGGGGGGGGGGGGTTCCGGGGGTGCGCACCCCCCCTTTATTTTTGCCGATCAATGCATTTGTTTCGGGACATATGTTTTGCACCCCCCTTTGCCCTGGGTGCCTGGGTTAGCACCCCCCCTTTCGAAAATTCCTGCATCCGCCCCTGTATATCATATGTGTAGTTGTGTAATTTATGTAGTCCCAGTAGTAATACAACTTGCTTGTGTAGTTGTATTACATATGCCATTGCCAGTAAAAACCATGCGCTTGTGTAGTTGTATTTCATATGATTTCTAGTCAAAGCCATACAGTGAACTTGGGTGCACTAAACGGTCAGTATGTCTTGCTCCACTAGTGACTACTACTGGGCTACTCTTGTATATATCGTTTTTGAAACCAATATGTCCACTTCGTCATTAACTTTTTTTTAGTTTAAGATTAGATGTTTAGTACTGGTCTGATATTCAGGAGGAATGTCACAGTGGAACAATTTGACACAGAAAATCATAGAAACTGTTTTTGTCAGAAAACACTGCCATATATTCATCATACTATCCTCACTCATCTGTGTCCACACTTTTTGTATTACAATACACAGAAACCCCATTATTTTTATTCTATAATTTAAAGTCAACTTTACTATGTTCTTTTTTTTGCCAAGTATTCTGTAATTCCCCTCCCCCCATGATCTCAATTCTGTAAACCCCATTAAGACACTAATATATGCATTGCAGATAATTTAAACCTATTAGACTGTTGTTAGTCGAGATTGCTGTGACGTCCAACGGCTGTTTTGCTAGACCAGCTGGGGCCGTTGGCCCAAATTTTCTGGCAAAACAGCCGTTGGGCGTTAGAGAAATCTCGGACTAAGCTGTTGTACAATGCTGTCCTTGGTCTTTTTGAATATAGTGGTCTCAATGGCAATCATACAGCCTATTCTAATTTCTCATTTAACATCATTCTACCTGACATATTGGTTGAAACTTAAAGCTATATCTTACGTTTACGTATGTCTAAAGATGGCGCCCAATTTGACTTAAGTACACCTAAACATATTTCACCTGAACTTCCACTTATGTTTGGATGGTAAATCTTTGTTGTAAATTTTACCTGCAAATTATAAGAAATGTAACAAAAACATAATATTACCTTTGAATATAAAAATTTACTTAAAACGCAACTTAGTTAACAATTTATAAATATCACAGTACAAGTAAATTGTAACACTAAAGGCGGAGTGCTCTGTTGTTACAAAGAATGCAGCAAAATTTTTCACTTTTTTGTTTGGTTTACTTTGATCTGAGTCTACTGTATGTAAGTGAATTGTGAACACCGGGGTTCTAGGTTATACAACATGCAGTATTTTGATTGGTTGATTTCTGAGTCTAAGTACAATAATCGTGCTTGAAAGTTTTACGACTGCAAGGCGGGATCTTTCTTTCTATCATATTGACTTAATACAAAGTATACTCTACAAGTGACATGGAATTCTGATGAAATATTTTCAATTTTGCTTGCAAGCTTCAATTCACTATAATACTAAATTCGGAAGTCCACTTACGGTATTGAGGATATTATGTCAGGATCCTAGACTAACTCTGCAAGATAACAATTATAGAATACACAGACTACTAACCTTTGGTGGTTTTAAAGGATAATCACTGGGAATCGTCAACCGCAAGTAAAATAATCCTCCAGCATAAGGAGTTCCATCCTGAAACGACACATTATCAAGTACAATTCGACAATTTGTTAGATTTTGAAACTGATAGGAAACAGATACAGGGTAAAATTATTCTGCTCCTTGACCCTACTCCTAGAAAAAATGGTCCTACTCTATCGCCCTACTCCTTCTATGAAAATTGGTCCTACTCCTTCGCCCAACTCCTTCAAGGAAAATTGACAGGAACTTTTTATGTTTATACACTATATTTTTGATAAGGTAGACACTTTAATAAACAGAAAACAATATACGCAGAACAGTCATCAGGTTTCCAGAAATCTTTCTGTAATAAAAAAACTGACTACCAATATAACATTTTTTACCGAGTACAATGCAGACCTTATAGGTGAGTTCGAACAGTTGCCTTTAATGACGCTGTCTTGATGCTTAAAATGTGAAAAAAAATTTAGCAAAGATGTTTTTAAATAGTTTTTTACCAGTATTCTGTAGTATTTGTTAGCTAATCTCAATTCTGTAACCCCATCTTTAAACACAACTAGAACACACCCGTGATATCACGGGCCCGTGACTGAATTAAAGTATACAACTATGCGCAAGCCTTATTTTAGTATTAGTATTGTCATCTGATAAAGTCATGTCGATTATAAGATACACAGTTTTCCTCTGCTTTCAAGTCTTTCTGTTTGAACCCGTTGAACTGGAACTTATCAGTTATTGGTAATATCAATTATTTTGAAAACAAAAGGTCCTGGAATGGAGTATTTTTTAATCAACAGCATTGTCCTATATAAGTTATAAATAAAGTTGAATTCTTTGCTTTGCTGTTTTACGTCATGCCCACTAACAAATTGAAAACTGTACCTATATATAGATACGCCTTATTTTTAGTCCAGATTTTTAGTATTCGTATTGTTATCTTAGAAAGTCTTACTGATTAAAATACTACAATAGGTAACAATTTGACAATTTAGTAGTGTCAAGCCTGTGGTTATGACCCGTGTATATAGCATATTAGTCCTGAATACAACGTTTGGTGGTGCGCCTGTCAGATGCGGAACGTACAGATGAGGTAATAGGTAACAGGTGAATATACTATTGGTATCGGTAGCGGACTCGACCCGGAACTTCTTAATTATTGGCAATATTAATTACGTGGAAAACAAAAGGGCCTGGAGTGGTGTAATTTTTAATCTACACCTTTGTACTATATTAGTCAAGTTGAATTCTGTGATTCGTCGTTTTTACGTGATGACGGCTGACAAATTGGACCTCGTAATTTTAGTATTCTAGAAGTCTATACTTACTGGTCCCTGTATCCTGCCCTCCCAATTGAACACTGAAAGATAAAGGAAACAGTTTATTTTTGTCTGCTATATATAGTTTTTATTCTTATCTTTTGTGTTTCAAAATACGTCCATTATAATAACGTATGCAAGTTGTTTTAACCTCTAAATGATGCCATATATTTTGATTATTTTGTGTATGAAGGATATACATTGAAGAAAAAAGATGTATGATATGTTCAACTGAAATAAGCAACTTTACCCTCTGAATATAATATACAATTCGTCTAAACATTGATCAGCCGAAAAATGTTAGATCTGTAAATTAACTTTTTTGCAAATTTTTTGTTCATCCCTCGCCGGGATTCGAACTTATGCTACTGAGATATCGCCTGCACTGTATCCGACGCGCTAGACCCCTCGACCACCTTGGCTTCACAAATTTAAAGCTTTCGGTGGCCGGGTGTTACCTTTCCTCGTCAGTTTTAATCTAGCGTCGTAATATGCAGTACATAATATATAAGGCATGAAGATGGAATTGTTACAGATCAGCTGAAATATATATATATATACTAGTATATCTATTGTTAAGGATCCTTCAAATTAATCCAAGATTCAGTCACAGAAATAATTAATTTATAAGTGCGTCTGAACCAGTGACAACTCTACAACAGATTTACCCATCGGATCACCAGCAGTGATTGTGATACATGGTTGTGTATACTAGTATATATTATCTACAACTACTAAAGGAAGAGGCTGATTTCGATTAGCCCTAACTCCTCTTACACCATACAAAGTCGGAAATGTTTGTGATGTGACGTATAAATGTAGTGTTTTGTACTTTCGTAATTTGTCTTTGAAACACTCTTTTTTTCCACAGAAAACGTCAAATTCGGAGACAGAACTTTATCGATCCATGTCTTATATGCTTTCGCACATGCACAGTCGACGTACTGCCCGAGAAATCCAAGTGAAAATTAGAAAAAGGATAGAAAATGGAACAGTTAGGCATATAAAGATCCTGTATTGTACATGTTGTATTGTAAATGTATCATTTTGCTAAATTAAACGTTTCCATCTTTTATACTCGGGTGCAAAAATGAAATTGAGCGTTGAATCATGTGTCGGAATGATCCTCCCCTTTTTATGTTTAAACACGGGCACCCGACGTCCGTACCCTTCCCCCTTATTCTATGTAAACCCCCTGCCTATTGCTTTGACTAAAAGGTGAAACTAAAGAATTATTAGCAAAAAACGAAGGGATTGCCGATTACAAACAGACAGAGAACGACTAATTATAACCCTCCCCCTTTTTATGTGTAAAACACACTCCTCCCACTGCCCAATGTTTTGACTAAGAGATGATATTATTTGAAATTTACGATTTTTTTTCAGCAAAACAAGACTGAATCGACGATTACAAACGAACATTTGTCTTTGCTGTGTACACACTCTTTGTTACAACACTTGCCCATGCAGTTGCCGGTATCGCGATTTAGCGGGCATCTTCTAGTATACTAGTATCTTATCATTATTTTATTCGATTGCTTACTGTCATCATTTATAGGGCCCGCCGAACAACCTGGACTAGGATTTCCAGCAAGTTCTTTAAGTTCCTGAAAAGCAAAATTACACGTCATGTTATGCAAAGCAAGTTTATCAATATTTAAATTTGATACAGTCCTGGAATAGCAACAATGCAAGTTAAAAAAAACCACTAATATATATTGCGATTTTGTTTGTATAGTTTATCATTTCTCTAGCTATCAAACACATTTTTCGTCTACATCTATTTTAATGACTTTTCAAAAATTGAACACAAGTGACATATCCAGTCTTACCTACTCTACAGTCGTTGCAAAGAGACATCACAGCAGACTGTTTCTGTTCATTGTGCGATTTGAATTTAATTATCAAAGGGTACTAGATCAGATCTTGGTTTATACGGAAGATAACTCTTAAAATCAGTAATGTATATGTACTTTGAGATTCCGCCAATGTAGACGCACCCCTTGATTGACTGCAAGGGTACAGCGGATCCATGTACACTCCCTAAGGATTAATGGAGATGTGTCCTTTACAATATTATCCCACCACCAGATTGATGTATTATTTACAGCATTTAGTATATCCAAATTAATGTATTATTTCATAACTCTTTACTTCATTCCCACCCAACACCGCCCAAGGGAGCGTGTAGGACACCGGGAACACTGTTATTATGATGGAGGAAGCCGAAGTACTCGGAGAGAACCACCGGGCCACTCGGTGGAAACAGACAAACCAGAGAGATATCAGAAGATTGATCTCCAGGTCAAAGTAGGGGACAACTTTGACCAACCGAGGCCCCCAAAGTACCCATTCCAGTTTAAATTCCGGTCTGGGTACCAGAGATGTGTGTGAGAGGGTGAAAATTACCCTTCTGATGTACTGATATTTTTAGCACCCCGAGTGAGAATCGAACTCGGGACCTTCAGCACTGTAGCCACCGGTCTTAACCACTAGACCACGAACTCACACATGTTCTGTGTAATGTGTTTATATGATAGTCCGTATCCATGATATCATGTTCTTTTCAAAGCATACACATGACACAGATGCTACCAGCTTACATAAAATACATTTTTGAAAATGACTGACATATTAATTACACCAGTTACTCTTTAAATAAAGCTTATTTAGTGTTTGCATCGAATAAACACGTTATTAAAGGCCGTAAATAAATTTACATAGGAATTCAGGAAGTTTAATCAATAACGCATGCGTTGTATTGGATGTTTACATGGTATATATTTATTTGAAGTATTTTCTTCCTGGCTTTAATAGTTACATTGAAATAAATGAATAAAGACATTCCCTAAAACTATGACAATTGTTTGTTGTTATATAATTATGGTAGGTCTGTATTTGCATCTAGTGTGAATCTACAGATATATCCAAATTAATGTATTATTTCATAACTCTTTACTTCATTTTATATGATATTGGATAAATTGTAACTTCTGGTTTATCTAATTTGTAGTTTTATGTTTTGTCTGTTTGCGTGTGAATAGATACACATTATACTGATATCAAAAAGGTGTTTTGTTTACCTGTTTACTGTGTAATTTAGGACTTACCTTGTTCAATCGCTTTGTCGCCATTTGTATTTATTTAAAGTTCCGGGGATCTATTAAAGTCATCAGACCAAAAATAATATTCAATAAAAATAAAGGTATGGAAAACACCGTTGTTATTTTTAGAATTGATAAGTTATGTACATAAACTGAAAGTAATAATAAACACAATTTTTTTGTTGTCGTGTTTATTATGAACAGTATTTAATTAATGTATCGCATTGTTATTTTTACTGGAATACATGTTATACCTTAGAATATATTTTGATTTTACATGTATACACAATGATAAAATTATGTCCTCTAATAATCATTTCTCTACATTTTAGTATGATTCATATATGAAATTATCTTTTGATCTTATTTAATATCATTTTTGTATTTTTTTAACACTATTATCAGTACCGTGATAATGAATTATATTATTCTGGAAACAGTTTGTTTTGCGTAAGTCAAAATAGAAAACAGGAGGTTTACCCCTTATTAGCTCACCTGGCCCGAGCTTGTCCGTCGTCCGTCGTCGTTTACTTTTACAAAAATCGTCTCCTTTGAAACTATTGGGCCAAATTTAACCAAACTTGGTCAAATTCAGCATTTGGGTATTTAGTTTAAAAAATGTATCCGGTGACCCGGCCAACCAACCAAGATGGCCTCCATGACTAAAAATAGAACATGGGGTAAAATGTAGATTTTAGCTTATATCTCTGAAACCATTAAAGCATTTAGAGCAAATCTGTCGGGGAGTAAAATTGTTTATTGAGTTAAGATCTATCTGCCCTGACATTTTCAGATCAATCGGACAATCCGTTGTTAGGTTGCTTCTGCCCTTGAATAATTTGTTTTTATAAGGAAGTTTTGCCGTTTTTGGTTATTGTCTTGCATATTATTATAGATAGAGATAAACTGCAAACCGCAATAATGTTCATCAAAGTAAGAACTTCAAGTAAGTCAACATGACCAAAATGGTCAATTGATCACTAAAGGAGTTATTGCCCTTTACAGTAGATTTTTAACAGTTTTTCGTAAATTTTTGTAATCTTTTACAAAAATATTCTTCTCTTAAACTACTAAAACAAATTTAACCAAACTTGTTTACAATCATCATTAGGGTATCTAGTTTGAAAATTGATTCCAATGACCCCGCCAGCAAACCAAAATGGCCGACATATCTATAAATAATACATAGGGTAAAATGTTATTTTTGGCTGATATTTCTGAAACCAAAGCATTTAGAGCAAACTGACAAGATGACATTATTTATTATGTCCAAGATATATCTGTCCTGAAATTTTAAGACCATTCAGGTCATCCGTTGGTGGGTTGCTGTCCCTGAATTGGTTATTTTAAGAAAATTTTGCAGCTTTTGGTTATTATCTTGAATATTATTATAGATAAGAGATCAACTGTAAACAGCAGTAACGTACAGCAAAGTAAGACCTAAAAGAGGTCAACATGACCAAAATGGTCAATTGACTCCTTAAGGAGTAATTACCCTTTATAGGTAATTTTTAACAATTTTCATAAGTTTTGTTATTTGTTCAAAATATTTTCCACTGTAACTACTGGGCCAAGTTCATTATAGATAGAGATAATTGTAAGCAGCAAGAGTGTTAAGTAAAGTAACATCTTCAAGCTCATCACCATCACCAAAAACACAATATTTTCATGAATACATCTGTGTCCTTTGTTTAATATGCACACATATATATATATACATGAAATATAGAAATTAAGACAACAGTAGTATACTATGGCTCAAATCTCATCAATCGACCAAGACGATACAAATTAAAGAAACAAACACAAACTGCAACTTGAGCGAAACACTGTGCGCCGACGGGATAATCATCTAACGCAATGCAATGATTACATAACACATCAGACGACTATTTGGGTATCTCAAGATCTTAGAATTTTAAAACATGTCGCTAACTAGTTAGAACACAGACACGTCGTATCGGTCAACTACGTCATGATGTAAACCGTGAAACTTTTGTATGATCGGGGTTTCAGTCGTTCATCTTTCTAGCGAGTGCAACGTCGTATGATATATAATGTGTAAACGCAATACGTTGGAACTGGACAGCTTGAATGGTACTGCTGCGAATAGAAAGTTAACAACTTTGAAAATTGAAATCATCACGTTTCCCATAGACTTTTTCGTTCTCCAAAACTTAACTTGACCGAATTGGAAAGATTGAAATGATAACACGGGAATCAGAACAAATTAAAAACAATACTTTAACCGTAGAAACAACACAGACAATTGAAAAGAACAGAGGACAAAATGTATAGACAATAGCAATGAAAACTTAAGCCAAAATACTTATTTTTTTTTTAAAATACTGGTGAACTAAGGTGCCCCAGAAGTATTATGGTAAGTTCTGTACTTCTAGCGGCACGTATCGGTTTGTTACTAGTTTTCGAAGACCATCGAGGATAAGATAGTTATCCAAGGTACCAGGATTATAATTTAGTACGCCAGACGCGCGTTTCGTCTACACAAGACTCATCAGAGACGCTCATATAATTATTTATAAAGCCAAACAAGTACGAAGTTGAAGAGCATTGAGGATCCAAAATTCCAAAATGTTGTACCAAATACGGCTAAGGTAATATATGCCTGGAATAAGAAAATACTTAGTTTTCCGAATAATTCAAAATTTGTAAAACAGGAAATTTATAAAAATTACCACATTAAGAAAGCGCGATTATAACATGGACAATTTGAACATTTTATTTAGTGGCAATCTGCCACACATATATTCTATAGCCGTAAACGAGACTGCATACAAACCACAAAAAAATTAAAAGATTATAGAAACGTGATTCTTGTCTATAAAGTCCTGTATGAAAACTGCCACATGCGTTTTAAGGAAGAAGTCGGCCAAAAGCAGCAGCATAGTTGATTTACATAGAAATATCGAATACCCGTTGAAAAAACCCCAATGATATTATTTAAAAACAACGAAGCATCCCGTAATTGTATTATTGTACTATGGTAAATTTGTATATTCTTGTCTTTAATGTTTGCTAATATGCTTGATCTATATGACATTCGGTTCGTCTGTGTAACGTATTTGTATTTTTATTTCAATGATTAAACTTATATCACAATGTTGACTGCTGTGTTTTTGACATTTTTACCTCTTAATGTCTGTTTGTTTTGTTCACGCATCGTTGTCAGTATAATGGAATTGATGCGACTGTCATACAAATGAGAGGTTTAACTAGCGATAAAACGAGGTTCAATCTACCATTTTCTACATGAGAAAATGCCTGTACCAAGTCAGCAATATGACAGTTGTTATCCATTCGTTTGATGTGTTTGAGTTTTTGATTTTGACATTTGATTAGGGATTTTCCGTTTTGAATTTTCCTCGGAGTTCAGTTTTTTTTTGTGATTTTACTTTTTTTCACATGCATACACAGTTTTTTCCTTAAATAAATTCTCTGTTTTCAGTTTGGTCTTATTTTATATATTTTTTTCATATACGTATTTAATATCAGTTTGCTATTTTTATTCTTTCATTATGAACTGTAATATGTATAGATTATCGGGTTTTCTACACATTGATATCGTAAAATATCAGCCGCGAGCCACAATGTGAACCTTTATGGCGAGTGAGCGAAGCGAACGAGCTAAAAAGTTTCACATTGTGTCGAGCGGCTGATATTTTACGATATCTATACGTAGAAAACCCGATTATCTGTTTATCGTTCTATATATTAATGGTATTTTTTCCTCTCCCTAAGACAGTTTTACGCTTGACGAAAGCAAGCTTGATAACGTCTCCTCTCACATTGTGACGTCGCTGATAACTTCTCCTCTACATTGTGACGTCGCTGATAATGCCTGGTCTCGTTTTGAAGTCTTGATACGAGAATTACTGAGCGACACAGCAGGGTGATATAGGCGTAGGGAAGGACGATAAATACAGAATATCAGTTTGATTTTTCAAAACCAAAATATTTCTAAGAGCTCTGCTTTGGGATTTTTAAGTTGAGGGTTGATAGAGTGAGTGATATTGAAAAAGCAATATATCATATACCTTTTATTACATACATATACATCAAGTGCAACTAATTTGGACGTTTTTTCTTAACTATACATAGCGTAATACATTTGATTTGATTAAACATTTTAAGCCGTGTCAAATATAAAATACCTGATGACAACATATTTGGTGTTTGTTACAATGACTGATATTGATATCACCACAGATGGCTGATACCACACGATTGCCATTAATTGTATTACACATTAAATCAAATTTTATTTACAACTAATTATATAATAAAAATAACAAACATGTTGTTCCAGTTACAGTTTACTTAGTAAGTATACAATATTGCTCATGACACATTAACATTTTATAACGTGTTACAAACAAAAGGTAAGATATGCAATACAAATCGAAGGAAAACTTTCTATATAACATGTCGGATGAACATGTTACATGGCATATTTTCGTGTCCATTCCGCTGCTGTAGCATAATATTTCATTCGATCTTTTGTATATAACATTGAAGCTTCTCCGTTGAATCGACAATCACTATTTATAGAATTTAACACCGCTGAGATACTCAGTAATACTGAAATTAAAAATGTAATTTTAGATGAATGTTAAAAAAAGCATAGTAATTCAGATACATTCATAACCTAACACTGTTACATTAAATTGAAAATTTGGAATAAATAAAAAAGACAACAACCCGGTCAAAGTGAAGATAACAGACAAAGACCACCAAAATCCTGCAACCTCAGCTGGCTTACTTAGCTTTAGATGGCCCCTTAACTCATAACATAAATGAACCAAAATTTAAAAAAAACATACAAGACTAACAAAGGACATGGTTGTTACAACCAAAATATAGTACTGCAGTTTAATTTTATGTCCAAACTGACATATCTATTCACAAATTTTGAAGACTCAAGAGCAGGAATTAGGTATACAGCCCAAAGAAATGTCGAATGTTAATATGACCATCGAAGAATAGAAAAAGCTCGATTATGTGTAAAGCAACTGGAACATTTTGTTTTCATCTGCGATACTCCATTACTGTCTAAGAGACAGCAAACCAACCTCAAAATTTATTAAAAGACTTCTAAAGACGTCATTCTTTGTACGAAAGGTCCTGTATGAAGTCTGAAACATACGTATTATAAGGAACAAGTCGACAAGAAGACTTGGTTATCATAGAAACTTCACTTGTCTGTTGAAAAACAGGTTTTACATAATTATGTTGTTAATATAACAACGGAGCACACAAGGTTGAAGACCACTTTGATATATTTCCATCAAAAATATAAAAAAATATTTAAACTATAAACGCAATCTTACTTTCTGACACTCTTGAATATGGCATCCAATCTGACAAAACATTCTTTGTACAGCATGTACAGGGTGATCCTGAATTTCCATTAATATTTGGATGAAATATTCTTGTTGCAAAATTTACCTGAAAGTCATACAAAAAAGATCAAATTAAATTACTATAGGATTCAACGCCTTTTTAAAGGAATTTATTGGTGTATAAACTCGACCAATTTACTCACAAACAAATAAAAGTCCGACTTCGGACTTTTATGATATGGTTGTGAGTGACTTGGTCCACTTTCCAATACTTTCCTTAAAAAAGGCGTATAATCCTTATACTTCTTTAAAATTGGAGAAAGGGAATATATTTTTCCACACTCGTTACCTCTATCACACGTTAATTTTATATTTATGTCATTAAATTGGCCTGGCGCATTAATATATTTGTTGGTTAACGCCAAAATATGTACTCAATGAAATTTGCTATCTACTAAAAAGTAAACCGCAAAACCTCTTATTATCATTCAAACGAATGTTTTTGTGTATCATTTTATTTAACGATTAACTTGCAGTGAAAATAAATTTGGTAACGTCGGTGTTACTATCGCCGTCATCTTGTTACATTGGTTACGAAAAGAAGTTCTCTCAACGTCGTCTATCGAAAAATAACCAAGGTCAAGATTAACTACAGGAAGTTTTCGACCAATCATATCAAAGTATTCTCTAATAAGCAAATCATATAAGAATTATAGCAGTTTAACTTAATAAGCAACGTTCCTCAGTTCATATATTTACCAAATTCGTTTACTTTCCTAGAATTTTTACAATACTTATATGTATTGAAGCTGAATTACTGGTTTTTCGTTAGACACTGCAGTTGATATATGTCCCTTTTTTTGTGACAACAATTTTTATCAATCTATGATATTTTTCTACTTTAAAAAAGTAATGTCAATGTTACTTTGTATACTCGTTGTGTTTGATATTTTCTTACAATTATGATAATTATTATTGGTTTTCATTATACTTTTTGAAATATTGAAGAGAGGGAATCAGATTCATATTTTCCCATTTTGTTGAAAACGTCTAGTAAGAGGGAAAGAAATAGTTATTTATGAAAATAAGGCAGCAGAAGTATACCGATGTCCAATCGTTTAAGAGAAAACAAATCCATTTTATAAACTAAAATCTAGGGATACACATCAGCTATAAGAGAAAAACAACGGAACAACAGAAACTATAAACTCTGGCAAAAAAAAATTGAAAAGTTTTCGATCCTAATTAGGGAAATTGTCTTTAATCTACTTCATTGTTATCCCAATCACAAATTGTACTTCGGTAAAGTAGCCTTGCGCAATCCATCAAATAGTCCATGCTTTTGAATTAGTATTCGAATAATGTATAGCGTCAAAGTTTTTATCCATAACCAGACACTTGAGTTTATATTCTGTTATTTATACAAGTCTCTATAATTCAAGGTCTTCAACGCAGCGAAAAAATCCCGCACCCGGCGGTGGTCCTCAGCTAGCATCTATATAAAAGTGTTCCAGTTCAGTGAAAATGGACATCATACTAAACTCAAAAACATATAAATGAAGTAATATAAAATAAACATACTAGACCAACAAAGGCTCGAGGCTCCTGACTTAGGAAAGGCGCAAACATGCGGTAGGGTTAAACATGTTTTGCGAAATCTCCAACCTCCACTTTACTATTGTCCGGGCTTTTTAGAGAGCAAGTTTGAATTCGTCCGGTCTTTTTAACAAATGGTCCGGGTTTTTTCAAGAAAATTGTGATTTTTTTTTTATTTTTGACTTGAAAAAATGACTTTTTCTAGTTTATAACTGTAATCAAGTGAAGGACCATATCATATCTTTCCAACAAATCACAAAACCAAATTACTACGGTGATCAAAATTAACCTGTTTCAATTTAATTCTTTTCGGAAAACGTTTTACCACAATTTTCTAGTATTAAATTAGAAATTATTTGATCCTTTATAAAAAAAAAAAGGTCATGAGAACACAGTGCAGGGGACTCATAATCTTTTCAACTTCAATTCATGGTTCTTTTGTTGTCACAGCTAATAATATTTTTTGTTGTGAACCCCAGAGTTTATATACGGGACGTTTTATGATATACCGTTGTCCGTCGTCAGCAAGTCGGAAAATAACTAAAAAACGCTGTAACCAATTTACATGAAACCTGAGAGAATTTTTTATATCTTTTTTTCGGTATCCTCTCTTTGGATTTTATTAATTTTAGATTGTACGTCTCCGAGTTATTGGATTTTATTAAACAAATTACAGACCCTAAATAGCCTGTGTGGCTCACCTTGGTCTATGTTCCGCAGTGCATATTAATCAAAGGACACTCTTCAACTTTTAATTCTTACTTTCCTGAACATTCTTGCTGTGTACAGTTTCTCTATCTATAATGAACATGGTCCAGTAGATTTAAAAGAAACGATTTTTGTAAAAGTTAACAGACGACGAAGACGGACAGCGACGAACGCCAAGTGATAGGAAAATCTCACTTGGACCCTTTTGGGCCAGATGAGGTAAAAAGAAGTGATTTCACAGTTTTTAGACAATATTTTAAAAGTACTTTTAGAAGGTTTTTAACGAGACTTTGGTGACTGGTTTACATAGATTAAGGTAACCTTCCTTTAGTTGTTCATAAAACTTTAATATGACAAACTGACGAATGCATAGGTTTATAAAGTCTAGTCGTAGTACACCATTATCAAACTGATGAATGCATTGGTTTCTTGCCTTAAAATGTGAATAATTTGAACATTTGTTTATTGTTTTGAAACTTAAATACACTAACATTTAACATTTAAAGCTATAGTTAACTTGTTTAATCACTCGATAAAACACGGACGCACTCCAAAAAGCCCGGACTGCTGTCGAAGAAACCCGAACAAATAGAAATGAATTGAGTGTTAAAATGTCGTTTTCAATACAATAACAAGATTTTTTGTAAAGTGTCTGTATATCTAATGATAGAAGATTTCCACGAATGCATTTCCATCGACATTTCCATTGGTATGTGTATAAAAAAGGCTCCGTGTTGAAGGCCGTACTTTAACCTATAATGGTTTACTTTTTAAATTGTTATTTGTATGGAGAGTTGTCTCATTGGCACTCACACCACATCTTCCTATATCTATTTGTTCTGCTTTTTGAAATTAAAGCTTTATTAGGATTAATCAATTTTTGTTTAAACAAAAAATAATATCAGATTAATAATATATTTTTATCTAAAATACTATCACACCTTGTATATCTTGTATTTTTAACTCAAGCGTATATAGCACGTCTTGTCAGAGAGGATGTCTCATTCTTTTCGAAAAAATCTGGTCACACTCGAAAAGGCCCAATCAAATTACTCGAAAAACTACGATCCTAGCCGGAAACTATACCTACCGTGACATAACTATTACTTATATTGGGATATGTATAATCTACAACATAACAATATGAAAATAAAAATTTATACCCTGGGAGGTTTAAAAGGAAATTCACGTGGAAACCGTATTAGAACAACAAATACACCTCCAGCGTATGAACTTTTGTCCTGAAAGATAAGAATTGTTCTTAAGATCATTATCAGTAGCATACCCCATCTTGTTACAAATGTATAAATACTTGATTCAACCGGGAATACAAGCTACATGTGTATACATCAATGCGATAACAACCCAACAACAACATCAACAAAAAACCGACATTTTGTTCACGATATTAGACAGATATTAAACAATTCAAAAACACATTGTTTGTATGCCTGTCCCAAGTCATGAGCATGTAACTCCTTTGTTTCATGTCCGTAACATTTATTATAGTATATTTTGAAATGATTAAATAGACCGTTATCCTTTTTTAAATTGATGTTATTCACATTTCGCATGTAGGGACCTTTTAAGCAGACTATGCAGTATGAGTATTTCTCTTTAATTTTTCAAGTCGAACGGTAACTTATACTAAGTTAATTCCACCGCATTTGAATTCTGATTGATAATCATTGGCAATGACAATTCAGCATTTTATTTTGTGTTTATGATAAGACGACAATACTAATAATAATAGAAAATATACACACATTCACCCTAGTGCATCCGTATTAGCACTCAAAGTTAATGAAACGTACAGAAATAATTATTCTGAAATATTAATTTAAAAAGTAGACAAGACACGCGGTTTCAAGACACCTCTCTGTTTTTCTTCTGTTTTAGTTGTGAAATAAGGTGGCACAAGTTTTTTTTATGTTCAAATCTCGTAAGTCGAATAGACAGCAAGAGACAAATTTAGACAATTAACAAAAAATGAGGGAATGAAGCGGGCCTTTTTAAAAATTGTGGTTCGTTTTAAGGTAAGTAAATAAATATATTCATAAATATTCTGACGTATGTTATTTACACGCTGTGAAGTTGTATTATGACAATTTCATAATGTTCTGATTATAACTGTGCTGTATACTTACAGGTCCTGTTATCTTGCACTCCCAAGTGTACACTGAAAAATACAAATCATAGGGTTTGAAATTTATTTTGATATATATTGTATTGTATTTTGAATTTATTTCATAGTTTCGTATAATTTAGTTAACCGTTATGTTATATCCATGTTTCAACTTTCGACTGTGCGGGATGTTTAACTCCGAAGCTCCATCCGGTTGGAATATATATTCTTTTAGCACACTTGCACATTTTTCGAGGTATTTGATGGTGGTCTGCTGTAAAACACAATTTTGTCGATTGAAAAGTTAAATAACAAATACACCGAACTCTAGGAAATATAAAAACGGAAAGTCCGTTATCAAATGGCAAAATAATTAGCACAAACACACCAAACGAATGGTAATCAACTGTCAGATTTCTGATTTGGTACAGGCATTTCCTTATATAAAAAATTGTGGATTAAACCTAGTCTTAAAGCTAGATAAAACTCGCACTTTTTCACAGTCGATATAAATTCCATTATATTGACAACTATGAGTAAAAAAATTAATTCATAGACATAATAGGTAAAAATGTCAAAAATAGGGGCACAGTAGTCAACGTCGTTTTATAATCTTAACTTCTGTAAAACAAACAATTATGTGAACAAAGAAAAACAAAATGACCTATAGATCAAGCACATAAGCAAAAACGAAAAACAAGAATACAGAAGTCGACCAAAGCACAATAACAAAATGACGGGTATTTAATAAACATTAAAGGTTATAATTTAAACGGACAAATTCTCTTTTTCCGATGGCAGTTCAGTCTACTATGAAGAGGACAGTGACAAATCTTAAAATTATAAGACTACATGTCTTTTTGTTTTAATTGGGTTTTTTTCTTGTCATGTTTAGAAGTTTGCATATCCTTTCAACATACACACGCACACTTCAAGCATATCCAAGTAACGTAGACATCATGTGATTTCGATGACGTGGCAATCTTTGATCTTTAGTATTTTTTTGGAATAAAAATTGCAATTTTCTTCCATCTTTTGCTGCTCTTTAATTTTTCTTCGAACATATTTTTTTCTTAAAAAGTTGACAGTTCAGGTCATTTTCAGATTAAATAACGTCCCTGTTGTATTGTAAATATCGCTCTTTTTCTCGTCATCGGTCAGTCGGTTTCTATTGTCAAAATAGCCAACCTACGTCTTTTTATTCATCTATTTTTCAAATACCCGAAGCAAAAGTACTGTCATACTATGCTGCTATATTGTAATACTTGAAACATATGTCTAGCGGTGCATGTCATTTTACTTGCTTCATTTTATTCGTATATTATTACATTAGATGTATATATCATTATGATACGTTATTCTGATTGGCTAAATGTACACCTCGCGTTATTCCATAGTCAATTGCATTACACAATAAAATTTATCATTCATTATGACACGAGAGGTTCCACAAGAAAGTGCACATGTGAATTAAATAAAAACTTGATAAAATCGTGTTTTCATGATTCTTGCTAAAAATGCAATTATAAGTATGGAATGCGTCTTTTTGTAACTTCATAGTGTTGTAAAAGCGTAGACAGTGCGTACAATTTTAGAATGAAGCGCTTCATACAAAATGTACTTCGGTCAATTCTTAAACAAATACGTCAATTTATAATAAATGTATAAGTAAAACTGAGTGTGAATGATTTTAGACAATTTGATTTGTTTATTAATTTAATTTGCTGAAATTGATATCGGTATTTGACAAGTGTAACGATGAAATGCACATTAGTAAATGTTAGAACATATCGATCCTTTACAAATCGATATTTAGTTTCAGAATTATCGATGGACCCTTAATTGGACTGCATTGTTGCGTACCTAAGCCACTATAGAACTTTATCCCCGGCTTAGTATATATCTAGGATTTTGATTGGTTAACGCACGTCGTTACAAAACCCATAGCCCCTGGGTGTTGCTAACCCACATTCCCGGACGTTGCTAACCATTATCCCGGGGAACTTCACGCAAGGTTTCCTTAGTTCCATTATTGCTCCTTGTGAAATATTGAATTCTGTACATTATCCATGATTTTTATATTTAAATATTTAATTCATTAACGATTTTGTCCTGTTATGCCGATCATTTACACTCATTTCATTAAATGCATATGACCTAGCTATGCAAATGACCCACGTTGATGTCACACCATCTATGACGTAACTCTCACAACATTGAGCGCCAAATTTGACTCAATCCAGTTTCTCTGTCTCCGTATTAAAAACGTTTTGTATTTGACTACATGTAGGGTTCTACCAAAGGTAGTACCCTACACCCCGTAAATAAAGGCAACAATAGTATACCGCTGTTCAAAACTCATAAATCCATGGACAAAAAAATAAATCGGGGTAACAAACTAAAATCGAGGGAAACACATTAAATATAAGAGGAGAACAACGACACAACACTAAAATGTAACACACACAGAAACGAACCAAGCATAAGACAAAATCCCACGAGAATAACAAATATAACATCAAAACCAAATACATGAATTTGGGATAGACAAGGACCGTGACACGTCTTATCGCAATGTGAATTTACACTAAAAAATTAGAGAAAACAAACGACGCAACATTAAAATGCAACACACACAGAAACGAACAGTAATATAACAATAGCCATATTCCTGACTTGGTACAGGACATTTTTAAAGGAAAAAATGGTGGGTAAAAAATATGTAAAATTTCCAAATTTCAATAAAACTTTTTTAGATAGCGAAAAAAACGTTGTTTTCACGTTACAATTTGTACCCAAATTTCCATAAAACTCGCCCGATTCGGACTAAGACCGGGGATAAGTTCGTTATCTACGTTCATATCCGTAGATATGGATATTTTAACACCCTTCAGCACCCTGTACACCCTTCGGCTACGCCTCATGGTATACTGGGGTACTTCAGGGTGTTAAAATATCCATATCTACGGATATGAACGTAGATAACTAATAATACTTCTGTGTTGTTTTCAATTTTTTTCTGAGGTATTATAAACAAGGAAAACAAGGAATGGACGAGGTTCACGACTTGAAACAAGTGATTTAAAGGAACTAAACCCTACAAAATTAGAATTTCCTTAGAAAATTCTCATTCAAACAGATTCTATGGAAATGGTGGTTTTCTTGATGTTCTCACTGTTAAAGAGATTATATAAAAAATAAAATATATTATATAAATAAAAATCACTACATGTTCATCACGGAGTTCATCTTTATAGTATAATTTCTATTATCTATAGTCCTGAAAGTTAATATGTATTCATTCCTGTTATCTAATACACGTTGCTATATTGTTTGTCCATGTGCAATTGTTTATATTTGTTTAAAAAAAAAACATTTACCAATGGTTCGAGTTAGACATTGAACTTATGTATAAAATCAAGTTTAAAGTTGCAACTACTGTTTCACAAATTTCAAAGTGGTAATAGCTTTGTTTATCAAACTACAGTATATTATCATTCGAAGATCAGTTTTCAGTGCAGCCTTTTATAGATATTTATTTGGAGAACGTATATATTTTTCATTTATGTCAGCGAAGTGTTCATATGAGACGGACTCTTTATATGTTTGTTTTATAAATTTTGAATTTGAATTTGAATTTTAAATTAATATTTAGATGCTCAGCTTGCTAACTGATCCCATAATGACATGGTGTTTTTGTCTAAGTTTTGTTAAGAGAGCATTTAAAATTGAAATAATTTTTCATGCAGTTAAACATTATTTTCTGAGAACTTTTTTAAAATTTTGTCTTTACTGCATGATAAAAAACATAAAAGCACCAATGACCTTAGGTTTATAGAGATAGAGAAAAAAAAAAGAAACGGTAATAATACAATGTAAATATTAAAATTCATTTTTGAATATTATAATGAAAGTACTTCAATTAACGGTGTATGTAGAATTGTGGGTAATGTTAGAAAATGATAAAAATTCCAAAACTGCTATCATTATCCCTATGGGCCATGACATACAACTTTGCCACCTTAAATCGGACACATTGATCATGTTGATTAGTATTTATTTTCCACGTCGTCGTTATATTATTCTTAATCGGAATGATATGCAGGTTTAGTCCATTCATTTAAAGGTCCAGATGATACTTGAACACCAGACATAGTCTAAATTTATTGTTTGAGGATGTTCGGTGCTCTGTTTCAAAATCTAAAAAAATGTTATAAGTTGTTAGTATATAAATGGTCAAAGATTACGAAAGGCAGAAAGTTGTGGTATAATTTCCGTGTCTTTATTTTGAGATGAAAATTTGACAGGAAATAATTTTCTCTAGTTTTGTCATACAGTTTACATTTATCTTATGGGATTGTAAACCATCGTATCATTAAATTATAAACAAGGACTATCTTTAAAAAAGATATCCGACTTATTTAAATTTGAGTATATGTTTAAAACTATCATTTCGATAACCTTCAGAAGCACAAAGATACCATTTAAATTAAGTTTTCTCTGTTTGTGTTCAGTATTCTCGGTCTTCGTATTTTTCTGTTTACATTCACCAAAACCCCGCGTAGATCTCACATGCGGAGGTGCGTTCTAAAAGTCATGTACGTTCGTACAACAAAGCTTACATTAAAAATTATATAATTGTCCCGAATAAACAGCTGTCACGGATGCAAAGAGCTATTGGAGAAACAATTATTTTAATAAAAATATAAATCTTTGTAAGATCTAGTCAAATATTTAAAGTTTTTCACTTGCTTTCCATCACGATATAATTAACGAGACGTTTTTTTCAAACACAACCAAATCACCCACCATGACAGCATTTTGTCCAATCACAGAACGGATTTTCGAGCATGCGTATTCTGTTGCCATAATTAAGCGTCCTTAAGTTCAAAGGGCACAAAGCGAAACTATACCGACTACGTCGGAAAAAGAAAGTATGGATAAAACCAGGGATTCTGAAGGTCTGAGAGAAAATAAAACAAGATCAGCGAACATCTTTAAACTAAATTTTATACTCACAGTCATCGTTTACTAGAGCTGCTGAACAGCAACCTGGTGGAGGATTATTAGTAATATCTAAAAATTCCTGAAAAGTACAACTTTCATTAGATAATTTTACTACTGCAATTATATCAAGTATGGTTTATTCATCTGTATTAGTAATGCTGAATTATTAGGCCAAACAACAACGGCATTTGTTATCTATATATTAATAAGAAAATGTGGTGTGATTGTGTATGAGACAACTCTCAACCAGGGATAAGATGAGAAAGAAGTGAGAACAAATTGGTTAAAGATTCATTCTTCCTTTGGTGAAATATTTGTTTTGTTTGCTGTCTGCTTATTGTAATTCTTCACTCAATACTTCCGTCTACATAAATTTACCGACTTTTATAAACCAGTGACAACGAATTACAAAGATATATTTGTTGTTGTATTTCACCATCAACATATCAATTAAAGTTTTAAAATCGAAAAAATCACTTCCGTAATCCAACTTAGGATGGCATTGTGCCAAAGTAATAGGGAAACCATCACACTTTTCCTGTTAATCAGGAAACTTTTAAATTACCTAATATTTTGTCTTACCTTAAACGTTGTCATTTCTATATACAAAATTAACCTTTATATTCGTTTTTGTAGGGTCTCCTCTACTTCAAAAAAGTATATTTAATGTACACTATAAAAAACAATTATTTTTATGATTTATGCAGACAAAATGAACAAAAATTTCTTGGCGTACCTGTATCGTTCTGATAATGGCTGGGTTCGTGTTGCTCAGCCTTTGATTTCTATGTTGTGTTGTGTTTTGTTTTGTGTACTGTTATTTGTCTTTTTCTTTTTTATTCCTGACGTTTTCAGTTTCTTTTAGATATATGCATT
Organism: Mytilus edulis; assembly: GCA_019925275.1. NCBI lineage: Eukaryota > Metazoa > Mollusca > Bivalvia > Mytilida > Mytilidae > Mytilus > Mytilus edulis. The sequence goes on along the minus strand of CM034360.1, from coordinate 120,766,593 downwards.
TAAATGTCGGCACTCCCTTTGGTATCTTACGATACCCTCTCTCCTGTGTTATACTTTTCCATGGACAAATCGAAACGATTCAATTTGTAAAGTATAAAAATAATCTTATCTTTCTTTATCAGTCTGTTTTGTATAATATCATATATTTTTGAATTTGTCACAGTTAGCATTTATGTGAGAGATTAGAAGTTTGCATGCGTAAAGTTGTTGAAGGCTGTGCGTTAGACTATAACAGTTGTTTGTGTCGTTTGGTAGCAGTCTAATAGACATCTTTTCTAGTTATGCAGAGATTTCGAATCTTACCTTGTACAAACGTTTTAAGGCCATTTCACTATATTTCAAGTTTCCTTTCTCAAGTGTATGTCAAACAGTTCTGCAGTGTTCTTTACTCAAAGTCGTGTGACATCAGATCTTTATTCTAGTACAAAGTAATCATTCAACTTTTAAAAGTTAATTAAATTTCAATAACCAATCAGCTTTTAGTGTTATCATGTATTAGGTGAAGAAAAAGTGTATAATGTTATATGGAGACGATGCAGTTCTTTTTAACATAAAGTGAAAGTGAATAACAAATCATTTTGAATACTGGAAATGTTGGTGTGATAAGAACATGACAAAGTTTTATCTAGAAAAATCTAAAGTTGTGCATTTTAGAACACCTTCTGTGCCTTGTACTAAAAAGTAAAATCACAAAAATACTGAACTCCGAGGAAAATTCAAAACGGAAAGTCCCTAATCAAATGTCAAAATCAAATGATAAAACACATCAAACGAATTGACAACATCTGTCATACTCCTGACTTGGTGCAGGCATTTTCAAATGCAGAAAATGGTGGAATGAACCTGGTTTGATAGCGCTTAACCTCTCACTTGTATTTTTTTTTAATGGAAAATGTGTTGAAAAAGTATCAAATTATACATATTTAGGTTTATTATTAACCGAACATTTGAGTTATGAGGATATGACAAAAGCAGTTGCCATATGTGCCAGTAGGCCATTAGGGTTATTAATAGCGAAATGTAAAGCTCATGGTGGTTTTCAATATGATGTATTTACAAAACTATTCAATTTAGTTGAATGGTCAGATATTGACTATGGTGCCTCTATTTGGGGTACTAAGGAATTTTCATGTATAAATGCTGTTAAACATAAGGCTATGATATTTTCTATGGGAGTGGGTAGATATATCCCTAATTTAGCACTTTATGGAGATATGGGATGGAAACCATGTATTGTTAAACACTGGTCTTCCATATTTAGGACATGGTCACGATTTAATAAAATGTCCTATTGTTGACTTAATAAGACATGTTTTCTTTGAAGTAATACTATCGGTTTTAATAAAGTAAAAAATGGAACTGTAGAGTGAATACAAAGTTTAAAAAACTTGATCTTAATCAGTAAGTAATATTGAATGTATTTTGATTAAAAAAGAAAGGAAGGCAAACATATTTCGTTAAAGAATCAATTCATGACAGATTGACTCCATATTGATATCTTGTGAACGGAAAAAAATGTTATGTTTTCATCTTTTCTCTAAAATATTTAGGAAAAGAAAGAAGTTCAATTTTCCAATACTTCAAATGTGGATGGGAAATGATTTCTTTTTTTACCAGATTTGATTAATTCCGTTTTCAAACATGCAAAACTTATAGCTGATTACTTAGCAAAAAGTATAATTTTACTCAGATATTATATCGTAACAAATCAACAAAGAAAATAAGTAAGTGAAGATAAAACTTCCTGGCTTAGCTGGAACTTTTAACTTAACGCAAAACAAGTATAATGGAAATTGCCATAATCTGTGTATTTGTTTATAAATACAGTACTATGTATCTTCTTCCATTTGATTTCAGTAAGAATTTATATATAAATATCTTCAAATCTTTGATTTTCTTTCAAACGAGATTAAATTATTTTCCGTTCTTATAAAAAGCGTTAGTTTCTGTCTATTTTGTGGTTGTGGTTTATTCTGATTAATTATATGTAAATAAAAATGACGGATGTGAAAAAAGGGGCTTGCTTTATAGTGTGACTTTCTACTTTCTTCAATCGATTTGTCGCCGCCATTTGTATGAAATTTCATGAGAACTAAGTAATGACTCAAATGAGTAATTCATTAAAAGAATATAGAAGATCTCTAAAGCTCCGGCATTATTCTACAACTTATCTATAAGGAATAATTGGAGGTAAAATCGGTATCTGATATTGTATCACGCCGAGTAACCAATATCAGCCAGAGGGCCGAAGGTTGTGAGGAATGTGATACGGATATTATCATGTAATAATCTTTTAATCATATATTTAAACAGGGGTTTTAAGAAATGATAGTTCACATCCCCGTTGTAGGTCAATTATGCAAAATATAGTTCACATCTGCATTGCTGGTCAAATAGATTACATAATGTAAAATAGTGAAAACAGGCAAATTGGTTATTACTCTCAATAGAAGTAAAAACCCATTCAATAACACTTTTGAATAGGATAGAATAAAAAAGAAGATACCAATGCAAGGGGACATCAAAACAGAAATTATAAAGTTTAAAGAAAAACTGACAAAGTCATGATAATATACTTACAAATATACAAGCATAAGACAAGAATAAATCAATTTGACTTGTATATAAACAAGTGAAACTAACAAGGTCGATTGATTTTAAGAAAAATGCACTATTGATCATAGAGAGTTTAAACAATATGTTTCTGCAGTGTTTAGATAAAGTATTGTCAATATTATACTTCAACAGATAAACAATAGTTTTTTTAGTATGGACCAGTAAGATTGCAAACAACTGTGACACCTGAATTTTTAATTTTTATAACATATATAAAAGACAACTTGCTTTGAATGTACATGAAGACTGGATATATATAGATAGGGTTATATAGATATTTTTTTCCACATATTCTAATACCGGTACTTTTGAAAGACTTAAACAATTTTACAATTTTTGCAAATTCTGAGGCCAAATAATTGCTCTTACCATTGATCCTTGTTTGGACCACGCATAAAAAGTAAAATCACAAAATACTGAACTTAGAGGAAAATCAATTCGGAAAGTCCATAATCACATGGCAAAAAACGCATAAAAAACGAATGAACAAGAACTGTCATATTCCTAACTTAGTACAGGCATTTTCAAATGTAGAAAATGGTGGATTAAACCTGGTTTTATAGCGCTAACCCTCTCACTTTGATGACAGTCTCATCAAATTCCGTTATGTTGACATTGATGCGTTAACTAAACAGACACAATAAATAAAATTCTCAAAATATGGGTACACCAGTCATCATCGTATAACAATTTTAAAAGGAACAATTTAACAAAACACAAAAACATCTATCTACAAACACATTCATTGATTTGTGTGTCTAACGTCAGAAAATTTTATGCGTCACATAGATTTGTCGTTCAATGTGCATACAAACAATTTTAAAATTTACATAGGCAATGTTAGCATACAGGGTTAAAAAATCAAAAGTATGTAAGAATAAATTTCAGAAATAGACCGATATTTAAAATAGTCCAAAAGTCATATTTAGAATTTATAAGAATTCACAAATAGTTAATTCCACTACGCGATTGAATGATTTTGACGTTTGTGGTTCAACGTATTTTGTAATTCATAATAGAAATATATCGTAATGACATATAAAATAGAACAATATCATACTGACGGGATCTTTTAAAGTACAGAGTCACGTTATAGGAACCAAAGAAATACAAATAGTCGAAATTAGCTATAAATTAAAAGTAAAACGTGAAATTATAAAGTACAACATATGTTCAAGTCGTGAAAAGTTTCATCTTATCTTCTTGGTTATGTGGCAGTTGTTTATCCTTGGCGGAGTTCTTATTTTTAATGTTCAGCAATCCTTCTGGCTATTTGCATAAAACTATATAAGTAATAACACCAGCTACATCAAAATATCACTTTATGACTTAATCATATGTTTTAACAATCAATAAATTTTGTAAAGCAGATCTCATTATGAACTTTAAAGTAGATTATGTAAAATTACTGTATCTTTTGAATCTTTGAATGAATCATTCACCGATAATGCTCAATACTTATTGATATAGTCACTTACAAAATATTTTACTATGGTGTCAAGAAATGACAAATAGACGAATATTGAATGATAAACAAATTTGTTCATATCAGTCAGCAAATAGAAATATCCTTCTATACAGTTTATTTATTGGTGAATTTTTTCAAACAATCGCCAAATAAGTATGAGATTAATGCCATCAACAATTAGCATTTGCTTATAGCAAAAACAAACTAAATAAATATACATGTAAACCATCGAGTAAGTAAATTTGTTTCCCTTTTTAGCATATGTATTACACAGATAAAGGAACCCGGGCATGAGAGGGCAGGAAAAAGTAGTCAAAGGTCAGAAACCTGGAGAAGAGGGGAGTCAATATAGGGATATAGTGGAAAGTTTCTTCGTGCAATTTTCCTCTAGGTGTAAGGGGAGGGAAGTGAAGATCATGGACCCCCTGTCCAACCTCTCTTATTAGGACGTCAAATAAATTAAAAATAAAAAGCCACCCAGGCCATTGATGTAACTTGATAGATGTATTACCACTTTACATGAAATGTCAAATGAAATTGAACCCTATGTTTTGGCAGGTACTACATAATGTAAAACAGATATCATTATTGAAATTTACGGTAGACAGTTTGAAATTATTGTTCCTATGGGATGATTCACTCCCAATGCATGCCCTTAGGTAGCGTGAAGTTAAATTTTCAGCTATTGTGTTAAAATACCATCAGATTCAACAAGTCAAGTGTTGTTTTTCGAAGATTAATTTCGAACGTTTTCTTGATGTCTCCAATTTCTTTTAATGATAGCAGAATATATATAAACGGATTTGTAAAATAATACTTTCAAGTTCTTCTCCAAATATATATTTCTTTATGTTAACTTGTGAGCCGGCACTTTAACAAAATAAACCTACTCAGTATGTTTGGCTAGATTAACTTTACATAAACTTGCTTTCGTTCTATTGAATGTACTGTAATATTTGTATCTGCACTTTAAGTGCCAATAAACTGATCAATCAAATTAATCGTACGAAGATTGGACAGGTTTCATTCTGAATAAGACCGCATATGACGTTTTTGTGTTTTTTTAAAAAAAAAAATTTTAAAGGGAGGGAGGAGGGTAATAGCATATGTATGTTAATTACCAGTTTTATTCTGTCATAAGGTTCAAAGTGATATTTTGTAATACAAATAGTAAACAGGTTAACTAAATCTTTTGGCAGTACAAATTAAAACCTCGTCATAACAATTGGTCCATAAATTATAACAGGTATCGCATATGACACCAATCGTATGTTCCAGTGGTCATAGTCCATAATAAGTCTGCATAACGTGACGGTACCCAAATTGCACCTATTTTGACAGTTTTTTTTCAACTACGATATTTTATGATCAAGACAAAAGTTTCCATTGTGTGTTTATTTTGTAGCCGTATCCTTCTTTTTTATAGGTACACCAATTTGATTTTCAATTCATATGGAATCATAGAAAAATAGGTCTGAACTAACCTCCAAACCATCAATGATTCTGTAATGAGGAGTACCCAAATTGCATCCATGCTTAAATTCGCATCGTCAAAAGTCTAATAACAGAGCTTTTGTTTATTTTTTTCAAATATTTTGAACAATTGGATATTTGTCCATGCTTACTCTTCTTTTTTTTTAAGAAATGGATACTTGAAACATATTGTATTTGCTAATTTTAAAAAGATGACGTTTTGATGACGTCGCATGGCGACGTTACGGTACATTTTGCTTTTTCAGTAAACACTTCATCTGTTGATAAATACTGTGAACGTTTGGTGTATATATATCTAAATATATTTACCTATTTTGAAAGACATGCATAGTATCAAATCATAAAAATACAAATTGTTTAGTCTCTAGGAGATCTTGTAAGATTTCCGCTGCTATTTTTACTAAATAGGTGCAATTTGGGTACTCGTTGCAATTTGGGTACCGTTACGTTAAATATATATAAGAACTTCCATGATGAGGTAATACAAACATAAACAAATGTTTCGAAATTACATGAGCAGTATCATTCCAGTGACATTTAAGGAAGTGCATTCATACTTTTTAATACGGATTTGGATTGGTGTTTATTATACAATGTTATAAAGGTAAAACTGTAATTCTAATTATTCTGTTTATGAAGATATAACATCAAAAATTTGATGCACACTGAATCACCCGCGCATCGAGTTATTTAAAAGTGTGCACACAACATTTTTAAGGTTATTTCGAATACTAGGCAGAAAAAATATTACAGTCATCCCTTATAATTTAATTCTAAATTCCATTTTTAAGGAGCAAATCGTGAAAAAAACCCGTTGAAGGCGGCACGATCACATGAAGAATTGGGTCTATGAGTTGATAGACAAAAACCTTTCAGCAAATTAGAAGACATATTACATCCAAAACTAAATTACTGACCAATGAAAAACATTACATGCATATCAGGACGAGAACATGTTTATGTGATCTGAATATGGATCCTTCATAGTAGTGGGGAAACTACCGGTTCTGGCGACTTTTTGCTAATGTTAACCCTATGGGGAAAAGGTAGCCTCCTGAGAGGTAGCCTCTCGAGGTTAGGCTAATTTCTATGACTTCATTTTTAGGTATTATGACATTAATTAATTAAATTAATTAATTTGAAAGATAAGGTCATTGTAAAGTGTTACTAATTACGTTCGCTTTTTTTTTTTTATTATGGATAGGTATTTAAGTTTTTAATCTTGAATTTGAAATATAATTGCTAAATCACTGAACGATTGCGATAACTTATCTTTTTCGTACTATATAATCAAGTTTAGACTTGTCAATAATCTGATTTGAATTAGACGCCAAAATGAAAATATTATAAACATAGTTATGCAGTCTTTCAAAAGAAGTAAATCATATTATTATTGAATTAAATAGTATTATTCTTTTAAAGATGAGATTTATCAATTATGTAATTTTAATATGTTTGATGATACATACTGATATAATACGTCTTTAGTTAAACATCCAACTATACTCCCTCTGTTTATCACATAATATATAGTATAAATTGAAAACTTATTTTATTATTTCCTCAATTGAAAACTTATTTTATTATTTCCTCGATTATAATCACTTTTAAACGGAAATCCTTTTAATATAAAATGAGAGTGATAAACCAGACATTTCATGTGTGTTGACCTCAATAGCCTGGTGATTAATTAGTACATGGGTGAATGACCATTAATGTAAATATGTCGAGTAGTTATTATCAAATAATGATTATTTCAACCTTTTTTTAACTGAAACTGAAACTGATAATACGTGCTTTTATTTCAAGTTGGTTAGCATTACATCAAAATCAGACTGCAAAAATAAAAGAGCCTTGCTAGCAAAGAAAATAACGTCTGATCGCTCCAACAGGTTAATTAGACTGAAATGATTATCGATCGAAAAAGAAAAATGTTGGATTCAAAATTTACCAATCAGATTACGTAAATTACGGAATTTCCACAATTCAGGAAAATTCTGCTATATAAACGATGAGAATTGTGGGGCTCGGACAGTCTTATCGAAGACATTCTAAAGGTGAAACAAGTTTACATTCACATTGTCCTAAGAATTTTAAGGTATGGTACGCCTAATAATCATCTATGATCTAGAGGTTATTATTAAAATTAAAGTTTTCTTGATAATTTTGTTTTTAAATTTCCAACTAATTTTACGAATATCAATTAATTGAATTGACAGATGCCTATCTTAAGAAAAAAAAGGGGGAGCTTTATTTTAATTTAAAGTGCTCGAAAGTTTGAAGTAGTCTCCTGCACTGGTAAGGTGTACTGACTTAGGGCAGTGTCATTTAGCTAACAATGGAGTGGAACTGTCATGTGGCATGTCCCGCTATAGTCAGGAAGACCTCTCCGACCAAAACCTTTGCAGTCTTGCTTAACAGCGAGAGCAGCTCTGTTTCCAGTGATGGAAATGTTGACGGGCGGTGACTACTTTGGTGAAAGCCTTAGTCAAACATTCTTGAATATCAATCAGCTCGTTTTTCATATCAGTATCAAGACTGGGAACCCATACGGTCGGTACACTGAGGAGTCGTTTTTCCGGCCCGTAGGCGAGTACCAGTGGCGATAAACTCCTTTGATATGAATAATGGCTGGTTGTCCGTATCATATTATGATAACTAATAATAATAAAAATAAAAATGCTTGAACAATAGTAAGCACACTTTCACTTTTTAGGCAAAAAAAAAGATGGAACCAGCGTCGAAAAAAATCAAGATGGCAAAATTTCCAATCAAATGTGGTGTATGCTGAAAATCGTTTTCCCATAAAGTGAGTTTAATGCGCCATAAGAGATCGGTTCGTACTGGAATGAAATGGCATTGCCCCACCTGCGATGTGGTATTTTCAAGAAAAGACAACTTCCAATGTCATAAGCGAAACCATGATAAACAACCAGTCCAAAATGGTGGTGGTGTTACTACGACTAGTACAGAAACAAATGAAAAGACGGTTCCATGCAACTTCAAAGCGCTCAATGGAACCGTTGAAACACATACGATCGATGCAAACGGATTGAATAAATTCGATCCAATGTCATTCTTGCAAAGCCAATATAATGATGTTAAAGATGTCATCAAGCGTAAAATTAAAGAAAGAGGTGGATTGAAGTGGTATCTATCCATGAAGGTTAAAATGAGCAGGCGAAAAGTAGATAATATAGACACTGCAGAGCCACATTTCCGGGGGAAATGCCAGACCAGTTTAAAATTGGAGGATATAGATGAAGGATTGAAGAAGTCTATAAAAAAGATGTATACATCTTTCATTGAATACCAGAGACAAGGGAGTAATTGGACGGTGAACAAAGTAGTAGATCTTACCATTCACATGGCACGTTACAGACCACTAAAAAGATCAAATTATATTCCACTTCAATTCAAACTCAGATCTAAACATGCAATAGTCAATGTAAAAAACAATGACAACAAATGTTTTATGTGGTCAATTCTGGCTGCAATGTACCCAGCGAAACGTGATGGAGAGCGGGTTTGGAAGTACAAGGAACACGTATCCAGATTGAATTTTGAAAACATCATGTTTCCTGTGAAATTGGACGACATTTAAAAGTTCGAAAAACAGAACGAAATATCAATTAATGTCTTTGGATTCGACAAGGACGATGTATTCCCTATTCAAGCTATTTGAAAAGTTGAAGGAAAGCAACTGAATTGTATCGCTTATAATATGGAAAAGTATGGATTTTATAGACTCGCTCCAATTTATGTCTTCCTCATTACAAAACCTCGTGTAAAACCTTGCAAAAGAAGGTTCGAGTATATTTTGACACATAACAAGCCACTTTTAACATGTTGAAACAACGATTATACGTAAACAGACCTATCTACGTTGGATTCACTATACTCGATTTGTCAAAGTCACTTATGTACGATTTCCATTATAATTACATGAAGGATAATTATGGGTCTATAGCAAAACTCTTGTTTACGGATACCGACTCGCTATGCTACAACATCAACACTGATGATATATATCAAGATATGATGGAGGACAGACACTTGTTTGATACGTCAGAGTATCACCCTGAACATCGGTTTTATAGCACCTTAAATAAAAAGGTTTTAGGAAAGATGAAGGACGAAACACATGGAATTCGTTGGTCTTAAGTCAAAGATGTACTCATTGATATACGAGGAGAATGAAACATTCTGCGAAAAGAAGACAGCGAAGGGTATAAAGAAGAGTGTGATCAAACATGACACAAGACACGAACATTATAAACAATGTTTATTCAATAAAGAGATCCACATCTCTACCATGACTCAGATCCGGTCATACGACCACACGTTATATAATATATCTATCAACAAACTGGGCTTATCCCCTTATGATGACAAAAGATACTTACTAGATGATGGGATACAAAGTTTGGCCTATGGACATTGGAGAATATAATAAGGAGGAAAATCAATGTTTTAATCACTCTATGTCTATCATTTGAAGGAAGCGGACGTGTTTAGAGAGCTAATTACGATGTCTAATACTTGTCCCGTGTGTAAGATAGGATGTTCAAGAAAACATAATATATTGCGACATCATAGAAATAAACATGGAATTAGTCAATCATATCTACAGAGCAATGGTGTATATCCACAGTCGATTCCGTCGCCTCCGCCTCCTCCACAAAAGGAAGATAGCATGTCGCATGCTGCTCCTCCTCCTCCTCCGCAAAAGGAAGATATCAAGGGAAGTCGAACCATGAGCATCAATAGCCAATATATAGTCTTATTCAAAAACCCACGTGATCAAGTTGGACCAGCCATATTTGCTAGACAGATGTATCCTAATAATCCAAAAAAATTTATGAATAAGTACAGAGAGGGAACACAGCGACCATATGGGAGACTATTCATTGATCTGAAACAGAATAAACCGAAGGACGACAGACTAAAAGTTAATATATTTGAAAACAAGAACATGATAGGTGGAGGTGTGACTGAAGAGTATATAAGCAGAAAAGACCTAGAACCATCTCAGTTTGAAGAATCATTTCAAAGTGAACAGACGTATTTACCAGACTAGAGAGAAATCATGCCTTCATGTGATGATTGCGATGTAGTCTTTGAAAGCGTCCCTGATTTAGCTAGACACATGAATAGGTGGTGCCCAGAAAATAATGATTCAAAAAGAAAAAGGGGGATGAGGATGAAGACATACCCTCAAAGAAGCCTCGTGTAAACGAAATTGATATTGAAGATGGGGAGGATACGGCTTTTATAAAATTAGCTGAACTTGCCAGAGAGGCAAATGAAGATGTATGGAAAGATAAACTTGATAAATACATCGATGGTAACATGAATAAAGACCATGCCATAAGTAAGGCCAATCGCAAACTAAAAGACGAGGATATGGATCAGTTTTTGTCCAGATATAGCAGTTTGGTTCAGTATCTACTACAGTTACAAAATGATAAAATTCACGACAAAGTCATGAATAAGATAACAGAGCTAGTTAACGATGACATGGATTACGAGAAAGCCATTAAAGTAGCTATCAGGAAATATAAACCTCAGTTGGAAATTTATCTAGATGAAGTTATCGACAACGAGACTACCAATAGTTATGAAAGTGAAGATAGTGACGATGACGAGGAAGGGGTAGGAGAGGAGGATGAAGATGAGGAGGATGTTGATGATGAAAGCTAAACTGTACTTTCCACATATCGAAACAAGCAATATCATGTGAAATGGTTACATTGGTCAAAGAAATTCAACTCTTGGATTAAAGCTCGCGATATTTGAGAGAATTAACTATCCCGGAAAGACTAACTTCAAGTCTCGACAGTTTACACGAAAGATAGCATACTGTTGGCCCTTTCGTGAGGTTAGAGATACTGTTGAGTGATAGACGACTCTCTATTTCTTTTATGTATAAATTGGTTAAAGTGATTGTGTTATATTGTAAAAGACACCATGAGGATGGCTCTCCGACCCATGTCTGTCTAAATGACGGGATATTAAATATTGTACAAAAACTCATACTATTGTTTTTATTCAACTATTTGCCTACTGAACAATAACTACACCTAATATGAAACAGTTAATATTAAACTTGCATAACGTCACTGAAAATCGTGTACCTACACATTTAATCGATACAAATAAAACATAAAAGACATCTGTACATTATTCAAGAACGCCAATTAATTAGCCGTTTTTAGTAACACTTTATAATGACCTTATCTTTCTTTCTTTCTTTCATTTCATTAATTAATGTCATAATACCTAACTAGAGGCTCTCAAGAGCCTGTGTCGCTCACCTTGGTCTATGTGAATATTAAACAATGGACACAGATGGATTCATGACAAAATTGTGTTTTGGTGATGGTGATGTGTTTGTAGATCTTACTTTACTAAACATTCTTGCTACTTACAATTATCTCTGTCTATAACAGTACTTTCTGTGGAAAATGATATTGAAAATCTTCAAATTTTAAGAAAATTGTTAAAAATTGACTATGAAGGGCAATAACTCCTTAGGGGGTCAATTGACTATTTTGGTCATACTGACTTATTTTTACTTCTTACTTTGCTGTACATTATTGCTGTTTACAGTTTATCTCTATCTATAATAATATTCAAGATAATAACAAAAAAACAGCAAAATTTCCTCAAAATTACCAATTCAGGGACAGCAACCTAACAACCGATTATCCGATTCATCTGAAAATTCTAGGGCAGAAAGATGATAACCTGATCAACAATTTTACTTCCTGTCAGATTTGCTCTTAATGCTTTGGTTTTTGAGTTATAAGCCAAAAACTGCATTTTACCCCTATGTTCTATTTTTAGCCATGGCGGCCATCTTGGTTGGTTGGGCGGGGCACCGGACACATTTTTTAAACTAGATACCCCAATGATGATTGTGGCCAAGTTTGGTTAAATCTGGCCCAGTAGTTTCAGAGGAGAAGATTTTTGTAAAAGTTAACGCAGGACGACGACGGACGACGACGACGGACGACGACGACGACGACGGACGACGACGGACGCCGGACGCCAAGTGATGAGAAAAGCTCACTTGGCCTTTCGGCCAGGTGAGCTAAAAATGACGTCATAGAAATTAGCCTCACCTCGGGAGGCTACCTCTCAGGAGGCTACATTTCCCCATAGGGTTAACATTAGCAAAAAGTCGCAAGAACCGGTAGTTTCCCCACTACTCTTCATTGTTCAACTGTGATCTGCAGTCATTAATATTTCATTCGATTCCAACATTACCAATACTGATCAACATATAAATTAAAAGAAGGCAAGACAATATATAATTTATTCAAGTCCATCAACGGACCACAAACAAGAACAAACACCAATGTTGATATATTATAAGTATCGTGCTTACAAGAGTTATTTCATTACAATCTACAAGATAAGTATAACTATTTCAACACATAAATCAACTTATTGCAAAGTAAAATAAATTTCAGTCATTCGATAAAAACATTTTTTAATGTAAAACATGCTGAAATGAAAAGTTAGATATGACAAAGTATCATAGTTCACAATTAAATAAAATCGTTACATGTAACATCCCAGTTAACCATTTTACATGGCGTATGTTCTTGTCCATTCCGTCGCTGTTTTATCGTACTGTTTTCTATCTGTTTCATATAGTTTGGCAGCATCTGGTTCAAGTGGATCATCAGGATCTGGACAACTTAATAACAATATTATATTAAGTAACACTGGAATAGAAAAAATAAATCATAAAAAATAGAGCAAATGCATTGCTGTTAAAGTTATGTGCTTGTGTAGTTGTATTACAAATATATTCCCAGCAAAAACCACACGCTATTGTAGTTGTATTACACATATATTCCCAGCAAAAGCCACGCGCTTGTGTAGTTTGATTACATATGTATTGCCAGTAAAAGTCACACGCTTGTGTAGCTGTATTACATTTTTATTCCCTGTAGTAAAAGCCACGCACTAGTGAAGTTGTACATATGTATTCCCCAATAAAAGGCATTTGTTTGTGTTGTTGTATTTCATATGTATTCCCAGTAAAAGCCATGTTCATGTGTGGTTGTATTACATATGTGTTCCTAGTAAAAGCCACACGCTTGTCACGGTAGTTGTAGTCTCAGCTGTATTACATAATGTTCCCCACAGTAAAAACCATGCGCTTGTGTAGTATTACATATGTATTCATGGTAAACGCCACACACTTGTGTAGTTGTATTACATATGTATAACCAATAAAAGCCATGCACTTGTGTAGTTGTATTAAATTTATGTATTCCAAGTAAAAGTCACACACTTGTGTAGCTATATTTCATATATTCCAAGTTAAAGCCATGCGCACTTGTGTAGTTGTATTACATGTGTATTCCCAGTAAAAGCCAGACACATGTGTAATTGTACCATAGTTACTTCGTTAAAAAGCCACACATAAAACATATACTGTTAAAAGTGATATATAATATTTCACATCTTTTTCCATGGTCTTTAGGTGTAATACCATCAAAACTTATCTGTCACATCCGGTTACATACGAAAAAGGGTTGAAAAAAAATATTCCCTTGTCAGAATTTGACAGTTGTAGGAATTTAATCCTACATTTCAGTTTAGTAAAAAATTTCTGAGTCATATCTTGGGTGTTTCAAAGCACCATTCTTTTTTTTATTTGGTGTTTCTATTGAATATTTTGGATACTTGAGGTGACATGGTTACTAAAGCTTGTACACAGGAAAAAAGGGGTACAAATTTGATTGGTTAACTTCCAGTGATGGTTATCTTATATGCAATGAAATATTATGTGAAATTTTGTCTGTAGTACTGGACAGGATAAAACTGTACTCATGCCAAGTAGTTCTTTATCTGATACAAAGGTAAATTCTGCACAATTTTTTGAAAAGTACAAATTTAACAAAGACAAACAGCTTTTTGGATATAGTTGTCTCAATGGCAATAATACAGCACATTCTTGTTTTAATTTAGCATCATTCTACCTGACATGTTGAAACTTAAAGCTATATCTTACCTTTACGTATGTCTAAAGATGGTGCCCATTTTTCCTTCAGTACGCCTAAACTTATTTCTCCTGAACTTACATTTATGTTTGGATGGTAAATCTTTGTTGTAAATTTAACCTGCAAATTTTAGAAATGTAACTTTAAAGTATGGAAATATTTTTTAAGACTATCAAAATATTACTTTAGACTATAGAAATATTACTTTTAGACTATAGGAATATTACTTAAAATGCAACTAAGTAATAATTTATAAATTTTACCGTATAAGTTTTTTTTTGTAACATTTAGGTTTAAGCATATCATATATTGATCTGAGTCTACTATATGTAAGGGAGCTACCATTTGATATTTATTGGGAAAAGGGGGGGGGTGGCTAGGATGAAAAATTTTGTCTTGCATTTTTTTCAGCTGTGCTGCACTTTTATTTTTCACTCTATTCGGTCCTGCATTTGTTTTGTTTATCTTGACTTTTTTTTTGCCAAGTAGCTCATCCTGCCTTTTTTAACTGAAAACTCCTGTCCTGCCTTTTTTTAAAATTCCATCCTTACTCCCTCATAAAAATCAAATGGTAGCTCCATAAGCGAAGCATGGACACCGGATCTTTCTTTCCATCATATTGACTTTATACAAAATATACTCTACAAGATAACAATAGAATACACATACTTACCTTTGGTGGAAAGAAAGGATAATCACTGGGAATCGTCAGCCGCAAGAAAAATAATCCTCCAGCATAAGGAGTACCGTCCTGAAATGACAAATTATCCAATAGGATTTGACAATTTTTAGATTTGGACACTGTAAGTGAAACAAATATAGAGAAAATTGATCCTACTTCTGAAAATTGGTCCTTCTCCATCGCCCTACTCCTAGGAAAATAATTCTTTCTCCTTCGTCCAACTCCATCTAGAAAAATTGACAGGAACCTTTTGTGTTTATTCAATATGTTCGACAATAAAGAAGAAGAATAAACTCAAAACAGTACAATCAGAACAGACGTCAGAAACATTTCTGTAATTACAAAAAAACTGATGTTTCATTATGAAGTGTGTTTAAACAGTAACCGTTGATAGAGGATATGGTCTTGATGCTTTAAAAAATGTTAAAAAATAGAAAAAATTTTTTTGCATGATTTTGTAAGTTTTTTTCGACTTTAAAATGAGCTTTGATTCTCGACTTTGGTATCTAAAGAGGGTCAGGATTGCGGTCCTTCAATTCTGTATTTTTTAATATTTTAAGCCATTTTTCTCTATTCTTATATGAATATTTTAACACCGTATTATTCTCTCTGTTCTAATCTTTATTTATTTGGTCCATTATTCTGTAGTATTTGTCAGTTATTCTCAATTCTGTAAACCCCATCCGGACCCTCTTTAAACAAAGTCTAAACTTACTGGTCCCTGTATACTGCCCTCCCAATTGAACACTGAAAAATAAAAGAAACAGTTTTTTTTCATTAGTTACATTTTTTATTCTTATCTTTTGTGTTACAAGATACAACCATTATTTTCTAACCTCTAAATGTTGCCATCTATTTTGAAATCAGCTTGTGTGTATGAATAATATTCTATGTAAATATACATCGAAGAAAAAAGGTTCAACTGAAATATGCAACTTTACTCTACTAAAAGCAAGATACAAAATGAATTCGTATTTTATTCTTTATGTTTACACGATCCAATATGTTTCACATCGATTTAGTAATTCATTCCTTGATGCATGCGCTTCAGAATCAATACCATGTTTTTTTACGTATATACTTTTTCCCCATCTAAGGGCATTCTGTTTTTCGTTCTGTGCGTCCGTTCGTCTGTTCGTCCGTCCGTCTGTCCCGCTTCAGGTTAAAGTTTTTGGTCAAGTTGGAACTCCAATCAACTTGAAACTTAGTACATATGTTCCCTATGATATGATCTTTCTAATTTTAATGCCAAGTTAGAGTTTTGACCCTGATTTCATTGTCCACTGAACATAGAAGAAAATAGTGCGAGTAGGGAATCCGTGTACTATGGAAACATTCTTTTTAATAAAATTATATGTTTTTCTTTTGTTTACATATATTCATTTTTACTACACTATACTCTGCATTATAAAAATCTCATTTTTAATAGATTCCATAAAGAAAGTGTAATGTGTCTGATATAATTGTAGAATAAATACAAGAAATAGAATTCGCTGATTTTAATTAAAATCAGAACTAAAGCCAACAAACAAATTCAATTTTGTTTTAATATGTATTACCTTCCAGTTATTTCTTTTTGACCGGACCCGATTTGTGGGTGTTGCATCTTACAAAGTCTATTCAAATTATTTTGCAAATAATTTCGCTCAAACTGTTGCTATGGGCCATCGAATTATTTTGCAAAGAATTTCGCTCAAACCATTGCTTTATATGAACTGTTTAAAAATTGCAGAGGTGAGAGTTTGTTTTTGCTCCGTGTTGAAGGCCTCACTATGACTTTGAGATAAAGTACAGCAATTAAAGTGCTATTCCTTTGCTTTAAGGTGGTAACTAACACCTTCACTAAAATTTATTTGGCTCGTTTAATTTTGATAAAATTTTGATAAAGTATTTACTTTGACCCTTTAACAAAAATATAAAAATTTCAAACATTTTTAACCAACCGTTTTGTCAGAAAAATTACACTGGTTATATAGCAGCTTAACACAAACCAATTTTGATCATTGAGAAGCTTAATATTCCCTTTACAACACAACGTAATTAAAACGTTTAGCTGACTTTACAGAGTTATCTCCCTGTAGTGTTATGTACCACTTTAATATGTTTTTGTTGTTCATGTACTGATTTTGCGTCATGGATGGATACACCATATCCTTTGTATCGTAAAATATTCTAAAGTCCTTTGCAGTAACTATAGACTGCAATATCTATATTACATATATATAACTTAATATCACTCTTTTAGATTTTATCACCCTTTGTGTCAGTTGTGCATGGAAACCAACTCATATCCACTCCAGATTTTTTTAATTTTATTTATTATAAATCACAAACAAGCCAGTAACCTTGTCAGTGGTTGTTGAATGTCTTAATCTTATCTTAATAATTTTAATTGTTTGAAGATATTTGTATACTGAAATAGCAGAACTTTGATGGTCTCTGTATGACTTATTCGTTCTACCATATGTTGTGTTTATACAAAGCCATGGTATCTGAACCACGAGGTTTGTGTTGTTGTGTGTATGTGTTTATACAAAGCCATGGTATCTAAACCACGAGGTTTGTGTTGTTGTGTGTATGTGTTTATACAAAGCCATGGTATCTGAACCACGAGTTTTGTGTTGTTGTGTGTATGTGTTTATACAAAGCCATGGTATCTTAACCACGAGGTTTGTGTTGTTGTGTGTATGTGTTTATACAAAGCCATGGTATCTGAACCACGAGGTTTGTGTTGTTGTGTGTATGTGTTTATACAAAGCCATGGTATCTTAACCATGAGGTTTGTGTTGTTGTGTGTATGTGTTTATACAAAGCCATGGTATCTGAACCACGAGGTTTGTGTTGTTGTGTGTATGTGTTTATACAAAGCCATGGTATCTAAACCACGAGTTTTGTGTTGTTGTGTGTATGTGTTTATACAAAGCAATGGTATCTAAACCACGAGTTTTGTGTTGTTGTGTGTATGTGTTTATACAAAGCCATGGTATCTAAACCACGAGTTTTGTGTTGTTGTGTGTATGCGTTTATACAAAGCCATGGTATCTAAACCACGAGTTTTGTGTTGTTGTGTGTATGTGTTTATACAAAGCCATGGTATCTTAACCACGAGGTTTGTGTTGTTGTGTGTATGTGTTTATACAAAGCCATGGTATCTGAACCAAGAGGTTTGTGTTGTTGTGTGTATGTGTTTATACAAAGCCATGGTATCTGAACCACGAGGTTTGTGTTGTTGTGTGTATGTGTTTATACAAAGCCATGGTATCTGAACCACGAGGTTTGTGTTGTTGTGTGTATGTGTTTATACAAAGCCATGGTATCTAAACCACGAGTTTTGTGTTGTTGTGTGTATGTGTTTATACAAAGCCATGGTATCTGAACCACGAGTTTTGTGTTGTTGTGTGTATGTGTTTATACAAAGCCATGGTATCTGAACCACGAGGTTTGTGTTGTTGTGTGTATGTGTTTATACAAAGCCATGGTATCTAAACCACGAGTTTTGTGTTGTTGTGTGTATGTGTTTATACAAAGCCATGGTATCTGAACAACGAGTTTTGTGTTGTTGTGTGTATGTGTTTATACAAAGCCATGGTATCTAAACCACGAGGTTTGTGTTGTTGTGTGTATGTGTTTATACAAAGCCATGGTATCTGAACCACGAGGTTTGTGTTGTTGTGTGTATGTGTTTATACAAAGCCATGGTATCTGAACCACGAGGTTTGTGTTGTTGTGTGTATGTGTTTATACAAAGCCATGGTATCTAAACCACGAGTTTTGTGTTGTTGTTTGTATGTGTTTATACAAAGCCATGGTATCTGTATGACTTATTCATTCTACCATATGTTGTGTTTATACAAAGCCATGGTATCTAAGTACGAGTTTTGTGTTGTTGTGTGTATGTGTTTATACAATGCCATGGTATCTGAACCACGAGTTTTGTGTTGTGTTTATACAAAGCCATGGTATCTGTATGACTTATTCGTTCTACCATATGTTGTGTTTATACCAAGCCATGGTATCTGAACCATGAGTTTTGTGTTGTTGTTTGTATGTCTTTCCAATAGTTGATCATTCGAAAAATTGATCAGGAGTTGACTCCCATAAGCATAGGTCTGGCGTCCTTTTGTTAATACTGATAATAACCTTCTACTCAGGCCTACCCAATGTTTATTTATACTACGGTAAAGGTAAAGACTGATTTCATGGAGCCGCAAATCCTCTGAAACTATACAAAGTCGGAAATATTTGTGATATATGACGTACAAATGTAGTTGTACTTCCTAAATTGTATTGCAAGTGCACCATTTTGCTAGGTAAAACGACATTTTGCGCCTGTCCCAAGTCAGGAGCCTCTGGCCTTTGTTCGCCTTGTATGATTTTTAATTTTAGTTTCTTGTGTATAATTCGGAGTTTAGTATGACATCCATTATCACTGTACTAGTATAAATATTTTTAGGGGCCAGCTGAAGGACACCTACGGGTGCGGGGGAATTCTCGCTACATTGAAGACCCATTGGTGGCCTTCGGCTGTTGTCTGCTCTATGGTCGGGTTGTTGTCGCTTTGACACATTCCCCATTTCCTTTCTCAATTTTATCCATCCTTTTTACTGGTGCAGAACTGTCAACAAATGAAATGGGCGTCGAACGTGTCAGTCAAAGTGATCCTCCCCCTTTTATGTGTTAACACAGACACCCGACGTCCAGACCCCTTCCTTTTTAACTGTAAACCCCCTTTCCAATGTTTTGACTAAAAGATGGAATTATTTAAACTTTACGAATTTATAAGCTAAAAAAAAAACAAAAAAAAAACGGATCGTCGATTACCGAAATAAACAGAGAATGACATATTCACGCCCTCCACCTTTTTATGTTTGATCCCCAATTCCTATCCATTGTTTTTGATTAGAAGATGAAATTTTATAAAAATATAATTTATTAGTACACAAACGACTGGATGGTCGATTACAAACAAACATTTGTCATTGGTGTGTCCTCACTCTTTGTGTCAACACTTGCCCAATTGTACTGCGATTTCGCGAGCATTTACTAGTATATATGTTAGCGGCAATACGTGAAATTAGGCATTAAGCTTAAACCCTAGGCAATAATCTAACGCCTAGGCAGTAAGTCTATTGCCTAAATGATGTTAGGCATTAGTCTTAAATCCGAGGTTTTAAGCTTAAATCCTGAAAAATGTGTGCAGGCATTATGCTTAATGCCTAAAATATAAATGCGAATAAATAAAAGACATTTATTCATGTAATTATGAGAACTAGGGCCTCTTTATCGAAACTGTCCTAAGATTTGTCCAACAAGAAATTCTTAGGACAGAAATCGGGTTAAAGTTACCTTCGACTTACGAAATGTCTCAGTATGCATATTGAAGCTATCCGATAGGATTATCTAAGCTAGAATGTCCTATCTGCTGTATCAGCGTAAATGAAAACATTTTGTATCAAATTTAATCAATAACTATAATTTAAAAAAAGCAATTGATTGTTTGAAAATGATTATTAGTTATAAATAAAGGTAATAAAGAATTTTGATATTATAATTGTACATTTAAACTCTATAAGTAAATTGTAAATACTAGTAGTTAAAATTAAATATAATAATCAATAAAATCATTATTTGCTTTGAAAAAATGTCAAATGTTGCAACCAATGGTGCTGAAAGGAGGGATAGGGATTGATATGCATTAAGGAAGCTACCATTTCAATTGTATAAAGGGGGTGGGGGTTAATTTGAAATTTGAAAAGAGGCAGGACAGAAGTTTGGAGTGTAAAAAGGGCAGGCCATGATGAGCAAATAAAAAAAAAAAAAGGCAGGATGACTTTTATGTAAAAAGCACCGAATAAAAGAATAGAGTGTAAAAATTTAAAGACGGAGATTTAAAAACAAATGCTTTGCATCCTAGCCCCCCCCCCCTTTTCCCCCTGTTTCTAAACATCAAATTGTAGCTCTCTATATTAAATGCAACCAATACAGGACATATTTGTTTATAAAAATAACCATCCCAAGTTAGGACCATTCTGAGACTATCTTAAGAAACCTACATTGGTATATTACAGTTAGGACAATTTCTAGGGTTTACCTAAGTTGCGACATGTGTGATGAACCCAATTAGGACTGAAATCGACGTAAGTTGGTCTTAGGACACACCCTTACATAATACTGCTTCGATCAACATGCCACTGAAGTTTGAAATGTCATCTTCGGGACTTCCGGAAATAAAACCACTTATAAAATATGTTATTTATATTAAAACGCATCAGATAATACTTTAGAAATATGAAAACTTGAAAGAAATTTGTGTTAAAATCATTTTTTTTAACAAGTTGTGGAACTGTTAACAAATGAAATTAACTATTTAACTTGTATATTTTTTGGAAGATCAAAAAAAAAAAAAAAAAAAAAAAATGGAAAATGGTGTGAGCTCAATTAGTGAAGTGTAAAAATTTTCAAATCAATATTATAATTATTTTATAGAATTTTCCCCTTTTTTATTTGGATACAATCACTTTTTTAAATCTTTTTTAATATTTTGTAATACCACAAAAATATGAAAAAAGTATGAGTTAATTCTGTTTTTTAACAGCTAAATTAACTAAATAAACTTACTAAATTTGAAGATCTTTCAAATGAACGTATATTTATATATGTAATATTAGAAACATAATTAAGAAACGACTTTATATCGAGAATAAATCACCAAATATACATAAATTCCAGAGTTCACTTATTGCCTAAAATTATGTTCGGCAATAGGATGAATAATCATCATCATATTTCAGTAAATAAGCTTAAAGCTTAGAAATTTCAGGCAATAACTTAATGCCTAGGCGTTAGCTTATTGCCTAAGATTTAAGCTTAATGCCTAATTTCACGTATTGCCGCTAACATATACATACAAAATCAAATTTTGGAACTTATTTTGAATTATTTTGCAATCTTTTGTTTCTTTACGTAAATCTATCCAGCGTTGGAGCAAACTCAGCTAGCTGTGTTCCCATAACAGATAACTTTTAAAATGTTAATGTAT
Organism: Mytilus edulis; assembly: GCA_019925275.1. Taxonomy (NCBI): domain Eukaryota; kingdom Metazoa; phylum Mollusca; class Bivalvia; order Mytilida; family Mytilidae; genus Mytilus; species Mytilus edulis. Next base: position 120,744,271 of record CM034360.1, on the reverse strand, counting down.
TCACATAGAAGTTATTTCAAAGTTGAAATGTTGAAAGGAAATCCTCCAATGTAACGTTGCACATGCTCAAAATTTATTTTCAGGAATGTACATATTATACACAGGAAGCACTCATAGAACGTTGTCCAATATGTAGATTTGCTATTAAAAGCAATGTCTATATAGCTAAATAAAATCTATGAACGGACAGCACTTATTTAAAGTAGTGTCTACCCCATGACAGTCGTGAGTGACCTATATTGGTTTACATTTACAAATTGTGACTTGGATGGACAGTTGTCGCATGTCTCATACAACATCTTCCTATATATATTGAACATTATTAGATGTTATAACTCAATATTAAATAAAAGACACTGATATTTTCTGTGTTTGGTACAGGTTGGCTGTCACTGGGCACAACAGCTCAACATAAAACCCTATGGGGAATAACCAGAGAACTCTTTTTGTCAGAAAACACTGTCAAACAACCAAACATACTATTCACACTGATCTTTGTCCACACTTATATATATATAAATATAATTAAGTCTTATAATTATTTAAATTGCTTACTGTCATCATTTATAGGACCCGCGGAACAACATGAACTGGGAATTCTAGAAAACTGTCTAAGTTCCTGAAAAGCATAATTACACTTCCTGTTAATACAAAGCAAGTTTATCAATGATTAAATGTGAGGCACTGTCCTGGAATAGCAGCAATGAGTCAGCAATGTAAGTTAAAACAAAAATAACTTATATTGCGATTTTGTATAGTTTATCATTTCTCTCATGTCTCTAGCTATCACACAGGCGCATGTCTCAGAAAAAAAATATTCCTATATACCTTAATATAACAATTTTTTTTGCTGAGACAAGTGCCTGTGAGCTTTCACTATTTCAAAGCCTTTTCAAAATTAAGCACAAGTGACATACTCAGTCTTCTCTCATTTTTAGTTGTTGCAAAGATACATCACATCAGTCTGTTACTGTTCATTGTTAATTTGTATTTTATTATTAAAAGGGTCCAACAGATCTTGGTTACGGAAGATAACTCTTAAAATCAGTAATGTGTTTATATGTCAGTCCGTATCAATGGTATCATGTACTTTTTAAAGCATACACATGATACAGATGCGATCAGCTTACATAAAATACATGTTTGAAAATGACTGAAATAATTACACTATTGGTATCAACTGAAGTTCCTGCTTAAATAAAGGTTATTTAGTGTTAACCTGTTTGTACCGATTAAATACGTTATTAAAGCCCGTAAACAAGTTAACATAGGAATTCAGGAAGCTTAAACAATAACGCATGCGTTGTACTGGATGTATACATGGTATATTTGTTTGAAGTTTCTTCTTCCTGACTTTAATAGCTTAGTTTAATATAATAGGATATGAACCAATCGGCACAAAAAACGAATAAAGAAATTTCTTAAAACTGTGACAATTTTTTTGGTGTATATTAATAATGATGGTTTGCATTTGCATCAAGTAAGAATTATATATATCCAAATTATTATGATTTCATAACTCTCGACTTTAGAAGATATTGGATAAATTGTAAGTTCGTGTTTATTTTGTTAGTAGTGTTATGTCTTGTATGTTTCCTTGTATGTAGATACACATTATACTGATATGAAATAGGGGTTACGTTTACTGTGTAATTTAGGACTTACCTTGTTCAATCGCTTTGTCGCGGTCGCCATTTGCATTTATTAAAGTTCCAGAGATCTATTAAAGTCATCAGACCAAAAATAATATTCAATAAAAATAAAGATATGGGAACCACCGTTGTTATTTTTAGAATAATTGACAATAGATATGTACATAACTTGAAAGTAATATTGAATATATCCTATACGTATTTTCGGTATAGACCGACACTTTTTTTGTTACCGAAATAGTTCTGATAATACATGTAATATTATGATTTTAAAATAACCCTGGTTTTATAGCATTATTATAATTACACGAAAAAGGCATTATAAAATAATTACACGAAACCATAAAATAATAACATGAATAAGGTAATGTAATTAATTGAATGTACAAGGGCTATCTCTAAAATAAGAACTGTAGATAAAGACTTGTTTAGTGTTAAATTTTTTAAAATTTTTTTGTTGTTGTTGTTTATTATGAACAGTAGTAATGTATCGAGTAATTATTCTTAGTAGAGTTTATTCTACATGTTATACGTTAGAATAGATTTTAGTTTTACATGCAAACACAATAACATGTCCCCTTATAATTTCTCTACATTTTAGTTTTATTCCTATTTGAAATTTTTTATATTTTTATATTTTTTGTTGTGATTTTATATGTTTTTTTTGACTTTTTTGTTTAATTAACATATGTAAAAATAGTATACTAATGTATCATATTATTCCGGTAATAGTTTATTTTGCGTAAGTCAGAATAGAAATTAGGAGATTTACCCCTTTTTCCATGGACACTATATATATTGATTAATAATTATAAGCAACACAATACCAAGGACGTATAACTAACACGTCCTTGACAATACGTAGGAAGAGCAATTGGTTTACATTCAAGACATGAAATTTCCTAACAACCGACAATCCTGTATCAAATCCTAAGATTATCTTAGGACCGACCATAGCATACTTCATTAACATGGTATCTGGCTAATGGTTAGTACATTATACTCGCGTTCCGTTCGACGCTACCATCAACGTTCGAATACAAAAAGTGTCTAAAGTAAACTTAAAATAAAGATCGAAAAGTATATATTGAAAGCCAAGTCTTTTTAGGAGATTGTACTACTTAGTTGGTGCTATTCCATGGACAAAACATTTACCATTTTGTCATCGTACAAGTTGTTGTAAAATAGACGTCGACGGGATTAGCATCTCCCGATATGTATGCATAATTCCATATATGAATCCGTACTCCGTCAAATCGTCACAATCGGGAAATGGAGACTATCGGTTAAATAACAGGTCAGACGACTAAATGGGAATCTCAAGATCTTAGAGCTTGAAAACATGTCCCTTATTAGTTTAGATAAAAACACATCGTATCGGTCAACTACGACATGATGTAAACTGTGAAACTTATGTATTGTCGGGGTTTCAGTCGTTCATCTTTCTAGGGAGTGCAACGTCGTTTGATGTAAAATGTGTAAACGCAATACGATGGAATTGGACAGTTTGAACGGTACTGCTGCAAATAGAAAGTTAACAACTTTGAAAATTGAAATCATCACGTTTACCATAGACTTTAGTCTCCTGTCTGTGACAATTTCGTGGAAAAGATCAAGATATACAGCAGACCTTTAGGTTTCGTTATTATTCTTGGTATAAAAAATAAATTGTTCCGTCAAAGACACTCGAAAAAAATATTGATAACCAATATTCCATTTTTTTTATATTTTGACCTGAACCAAATACTGAAAAAGGAGTTCAATACAAATTAGGATCAGCCTTCACACATGGAGGATGATCTTTAGATGGTTCTGAAATACCAGATAAACATTCAATACACAAAATTTTAATTTTTTTCTTCACCAAAACGAAAATATACCAGACCATAAAACAGTAAGATAATGCCATCGAGTGAACTAGGGTCAAATTCTTTGTTCCCTTAAAGACAGATGGCATATAACATATAATAATTTCTTATATTTATAAATTGAAATTTACGATTTGTTTGGTAATTTTTTTGTTTTTATGAACAGTATTTTAAGAATGTATTGATTTGTTATTCTTGCAGATGTTTATTTTTTTAATAATAGAAATACTTTTCGCATGCATACACATGTTTTTCCTTTAATAAATTCTCTTCACCTTTTTTTTTGCTTTGGTCTTATTTTATATAATTTTTTCTGATACTTATTTGAGATCAGTTTGCTATTTTCATTCTTTCATTATGAATTGAAATATATAGAGAATATCATATATATTTTCAATGTCACACATGTGTAATCACTATAAAACCAAAATTATTCTTAGAGCTCTGCCCGGGGCATTATATTGGTTGAGGGTTGATACAGTTGGTGAAAGTGAAAAAGCCATATCATATAGAATTTATTATATTTATTAGTGTTGTCAAATCGTACAATTTTGCCTAAACGGTTACTCGGCTAATCGTTCGACAGATTAACCGATTAACCGGTAGTTTAAGTTGACGGTTGAAGGCTTTATTCTATAGTACCTACACATGGATATACGAAGATGTGGTATGAGTGTCAATGTGACAACCTAACATACAAGTTATAATACATTTCGTTTTTATGATACGATGAATTGAAGTTTGTTCTTTGGTATTATAAGGCTTGTCTGTAAAGATTCCCGGCGAAGTTTGACTTTTAATAATCAAATACACCGTATCAACTATGGCGTTTGTACTAACTTCAGATTGAAAAATAAAAAAAAAAATCTTGATCTCGTAGATGTTTTTTTATGTCTGAAACCCATGATTCTTTCATTTTCTCTTGTTGTCTCCGAAAATAATGTGGAGTGTTTCAATTTGAAATGATTATGCCAAGGCATGTTACTCGTACTATCAAATATACATTGAAAACAGTCACGTTGATTTGCATTTCACAATTTTTGAGATGGCATTTCGTTTAACGTATGACAAAGCAGTGAACTATGGAGTTTGCACATTAGCTGTAAGTCTTCACAATATAATAACAAAAATGAAATAATGAAGTAAACTTAAAATTTAATCGTATTACTGATTAAGTTACTGTTAAACAAACATGTATACTAATTATGTTTCCTTAAGATCTTGCCCCGAGCTGAGAGACAAGTTCTTATTAGTTTTATATTTTTGGATTAACATTAGCAATTGACAATTGATATGTCAAATTAATTAGCACGACGACAATTTTTAAAGAAAACAGAAATATTTGATGATTTCAATACAAATTTATATCAAATCTATCAAAAATTAAAAAAAAATGCCGGTTAACCGTTTAGCGTTTTTGATATTCGAAATTCGGTCGTTCAAACGGTAAGCCGGTTAACCGGTTAACCGTTGACAACACTCATATTTATATACCTCAAGTACAACTGATTTAGATTGGTTTGTTTTGACAAGACATAACTTAATACGTATAAGGGATATTATAAAGCATTTTTAACCGTGACTAATATAGATTACCTGACGTAACTCAGCTTAGGGGTTTGATAAAGTCTTTGTTAGGATGACTTATATCGATATCAACATGAATGGCTGATTAAACATGACTACCATTAATTATATTACACATAAAATTACATGTTTTCTCAACTAAGTATATAATAATAAATATTGTTCTGGTAACAGTTTATTAAAGTTTAGAGTAAGAAAAGGATTAAATAAAATGAAACGATACATTTGTTACACGGACACTTTAGATTTAAAAATTGTATAGATGCTTCTCTTTATATACGTTCGTTGATAAGCAAAATGGTGATTCAGGAAGCACCATCCTAAGATGGTTCTGTTTTACATTCTACGACATGGCTCAGCCTTGTCCTAAGACCATTCCATAATCAAGTTTAAAGAATATCTTAGAGTATATCTTATGATACTTTCATTTATATGGCCCCTGGTTTATGATTTACTAGCAGCACATCGTTTTTGTATAGATTTGATCCAGTGGCGCTTAATTCAAAACAGTTGGAAAGCCAAAAGAAAGAAAAAAATTCAAGAGTATTTGAAACCAAATTTCCCAAAAAGTTTACTTAGTTGGCGATACCCTCTTGGACAAACAGCATGGCCATCGACTCAATAGTTGGAAAAAAACACTGTTCGCTTTTCAGGTCGCGGTCCTCAATGCTCTTCAACTTACTTTATTTGACCTTTTTAACTTTTTTTTGGATTCGAGCGCCACTCATGAGTCTTTTGTAGACGAAACGCGCATCTGTCGTAAATACTAAATTTAATCCTGGTATCTATGATGAGTTTATTTTCAATATATGCATACAATATATAAATTTGGGAACAATAGTGTACCGACGTTCAAATCTTGTAAATCGATTATGTAGATACAAATAAAAGTAGAAGCAAAAATTGAGGAAACTGTATAGACATCCAAAAAGTGTGGGACAAGTGGCGTCAATAGGTTGTCAACTGTTAAAGACTACTAGTAAACGGTGATCAGAAGATGCATTTCAGTCATTTTTGTGGTTGGTTCATTGACGTATATTCCACAACTTTATTATTTCATGTTAAAGACCTATGTGTTTCAATTCTTGACCAATTGATTACTGAATGAAAATCATATCATTATATCAATATAAGTGTTCGAAGAGAAAAGAGAATTACAAATTAAGTTATTAAAATATATTTCAACATTTTATTGTAATAATTTACAATAACTTCCAACTGACGAAATGTGTTATCGAAAGGTCCAAAATATCGTGAGCCGAAATCCATCAATTGGAAATACAACTTTAAGATTTTGATGGATTCAGTCGAGGATTATGCCAGGCAATGGGCTAAGCGTAAAAAGGAAGACCTAGACACTCTTTCCGAATTGATTAAGGCAGTGAGGTCGTTGATACAAATCAGAATTAAGAAACTGAATGGGTCTATCAATGCCAATGCTACGTCAATCTTTAAAGACCCTAATTTTGCAAAACACTTATCCTACCTTCATGACAAATATGTTGTTGTCCCCGCAGATAAAACCCCGAACAACATCCTTTGTGTGTAAAACTCATTACATTAACTGCTTGATAAACAAATTAGGTATTGACAATTCACTTGGAAACCCAACATATACCCTCACGACACCTACCAAAGAGGAAATCCTGGATAACCACAGGTCTGTTCTATGTTCCTTTGGAATTTCAACCAAAGATGATAAACTGGATCTTCCATCACTGTATTGGATATCTAAACTGCATAAGTGTTCTTACACAAACAACGGTATATTGCTGGGTGTTTCCAAGTGTTCCACGAAACCTCTTTCTAAATTATTAACATCTATTTCATTAGCAATCAAAGACGGGCTTCAAAATTATTGTGAAACTGCCTATTCTAGAGGTGGCGTGAATCAGATGTGGATACATAAAAATTCCCAAGATCTTTTAGAGTACATACAATTTAACTCTCTTTCATCTTGTAATAGTATTAAAACATTTGACTTTTGTAAACTAAAAGACAAATTGAAACAGTTGGTATTGCTTTGTTTCATAAAAAAGGAATGGTCAACGAAGATACAAGTATCTTGTCTTAGGAAGGGATAAATCCTACTTTGTAAAGGATCACTCTGATTCAAACAAAAAATCTCTGAAACTGACATTTTCAAGATGCTTGATTTCTTGATTGACAACATATTTGTTACGTTCGGAGGACGTGTTTTTCAACAGACTATCGGCATTCCAATGGGAACATATTGTGCCCCTCTTCTTGCCGACTTGTATCTTTATTATTATGAGGCTGACTTTATACAGGAACTTCTTAGGAAGAAAGATAAGAAGTAAGCAATATCCTTTAACTCTACTTTCCGCTATATAGATGATGTTCTTTCACTAAATAATTCAAAATTTGGTGACTATGTCGAATGCATCTATCCTATTGAACTAGAGATAAAGGATACAACAGATACAGTTAAGTCGGCCTCATATCTTGACTTACATCTAGAAATTGACAATGAGGGTCGATTGAAAACAAAACTTTACGACAAAAGAGATGATTTCAGCTTTCCAATTGTGAACTTTCCATTTCTAAGTAGCAACATTCCAGCAGCACCTACATATCTCCCAATTGATACGATTCCTGTGCTTGCATTTCCTATCATGTTTTTCTTGATAGAGGGTTGTTGCTCACAAGGAAGCTATTAGATCAAGAGTTCCAAATAGTGAAGTTGAAATCATCTCTTCGTAAATTTTACGGACGCCATCACGAATTGGTTGACCGTTATGGAATAACCGTTTCCCAAATGATATCAGATATGTTCCTTACGTCGTAACTACAATCCCCTTCCCTTTCATGAATGTGACCTACCGAATTAGACTATTTACCGGATTTGTTATCTAATAAACAACACGACGGGTGCCACATTTGGAGCAGGATCTGCTTACCCTTCCAGAGCACCTGAGATCACCCCTAGTGTTTGGTGGTTTCGTGTTGTTTATTCTTTAGTTTTCTATGTTGTGTCATGTGTACTATTGTTTGTCTGTTTGTCCTTTTCATTTTTAGCCATGGCGTTGTCAGTTTATTTTCGATTTATGAGTTTGACTGTCCCTCTGGTATCTTTCGTCTCTCTTTTGCAACTCTTTAAACAAAATACACACTATTGATTGAAGGCGAGATAAAATAAAAGTTATTAAAGTCCGTCGACAGACAAGAATAAAGAACAAGATAAACTTGTCATCACAATAAACAAGTACATATACTTATAAAACATTTTACAAAAAATATATTTTCCTCTCGTAATACGGTGTAAAAAGTCCTAAAACGAACAGTAAGATATGTCGATGTTTCGTAATACAAAATTAAAGGAAAACGATTTATATAACATATGTGATGACCATGTCACATGGCAGCAATTCGTGTACATTCTGCCGCTTTTTCATTGTATTTTTGTCTATTTAATTTATATAAATCTGCAGCTTCTTTGTTCAATCGACAATCAGGATGTGGAGAAGCTAACAACTCTGCTACACATTCTAAATCTGCAATAGAAAATGAAGTCATAAACAAATGTAATAATACAATATATTTTAGATATATCTCAAATAAACACCACGCGCTTGCATATGTTACAACCAACGAACTAGTACTGCAAGGGCTATTTAATGTTATTTCATATCCAAACAGTCAAATCTTTTCACAACCTATTTAAACTCGGAGTGATCTAGAGCACGACGTAAGTAAAAATAGAAATAACAAGATGTGGTATGAGTGCCAATGAGACAACTCTCCATCAAAGTCACAATATGTAAAAAGTAAAGAATTATAGGTCAAAGTACAGCATTAACCATTGGGCTCATACTAAACAGCAGGCTATAATGGACCCCAAAATGACTATTGTAAAACCATTAAGACAGGAAAACCAATGGAAGAATCTCTTTTTAAAACGCGTAATTCTTATATCTAATTACTCATAAAGAAAGAGAGAAAGAAAAAGTGAACGAAAACCAAGTGGATCATAGAAAACCATAAGTCGAAAAAACAAATAAGCCAAAATAAAAGTCTCTGATTCACTAGTGAGTCTTGAATCCCTTGTTCAATACGTTGGTGAGTCATATCAGGTGAATATATATTACATATTCCAGCTGATTTGTGACTTTCATTGTCTTACTTAACACTATATCATGCCCACATTTCTGAATCATTGGTACAGAACATTCTCTTACACTAAACTTGACCAAATTGTAAATATTTAAATGAAAACACAGGATTTAAGACAAATGACAAACAATAGTGTTTACTGTAGACACAACAAAGACAATTGAAAATTAAAGTACAAAATATAGCACTTAAAATTTTAACCAAAGCAGTCACGTTGAATAAGATCGACTGGGGAAATGTGGTGATTATGCAACTTATTACTTATGCTTGGGTAATTTATATTGTCTCTCTTGTCTAACTATAAGACATCAACAAATTCTTAAACTGCCGACATATTGACATTCCCTGACACTAAGCCCGACCGATTTAGTACGTTTAAAATGAAAACTCGGGTTTCAGGAAAATAATAGACATGTCTGTTACTAGAAAAAAAAACCCCAGATACACTTGAAAGGAAAAGAAGAGGAGATACAGCACTGTAAACTTCATAACAAATCTAGAGGCGAACTAAAGTGCTCCGGAAGTGTTTGCATTAAGTCCTGCTTTACTGGCAGCATTTATCGGTTTGCTTATGGCAACTTAAAATTCGATGATAAATGTATTCTATGATTCAACCATCGAGTAACAGGGAGAGCGATTTCGGGCTGCGACTTTTGGAACAAATCAGTGGTGATCTGTGACAAATATATTTCATAACCGTCATGGAGACAGCAAAAGTTCAAATGTATCTTGTTTTCGAAATCCTGTTTGTCCCCTTGGTATTTGCGACTGTATGTTTAATATTGTTTATACGTCTCTCTTAGATTTCTTTTAGAACTATAAACAAATTTAAGCAATAAACATAATCTTACATTTTGATATAGTATACGCTGGTGACCATGGTGTCAGTATGCGCAGATGTCGACAACAGATTCCCCCATTTTTAGTAATATTTGGATGGTATATTTTTGTTGTAAAACATACCTGAAAGTCACAAAAAAAGATCAATCAAATCGCAGTAACCTAAAACGCAACGTTCCTTAGCATCAGTTCATATATATATATATATATATATATATATATATATATATATATATATATATACAAAATTCTTTTTCTCCCTACAATTTTCACAACACTAAGGTGTATTAACTATGAATAACTGGTTAGAAGTATTACAATACAGATTGATGCATGAATGGCCCGTTTTTGTGAAAACAATATGTATCAATTTATGCTTGTTTTACTACTTTAAAAAGAATAATTTTACTATCAATTTTTACTTTCGCTGTTTTTGATGCTTTCTTAAAACCACCTATTTATCATTCAACTCTTTCAAGCATTGGGGAGGGAGTAGATTTTTTTCCCGAAGGAAATAATCATTCATAAATAAAATTAGAATATGACTGAAAAATGGAAGAAACTGGGTTGTTTTTTTGCCTAAATTCAGATCGTATTCGATGAAATCGTCAAAAATCTACTGCATCATTTTCAATATCACCGTAATTCTGTAATGGAGCTAAGTGTTTGATTAATGTCCATCGTCAACTTTTATTAATTAATAATCAGACAATTACAATAACGTATATTCTGTTTGTAGGTTATTGAATTTTTCATTTATTAATGCTTATTTGTTTGATATTTTTAATGGTATGAATGCTAATAAATAAATTGTTTCTATATCTTTCCCAATAACTGTTTTCTTAGTCACAATCAAGATTCTTACTAATAACTCACAACAAGAAAACATTTCTATTTTTATCATTTGAATTTAGTCAATGGTACAATTCCCATTTTTTTTAAATAGAAAAAGATGCTTATATCGGAATATTTTCATCCATAGCATAACAATATTACAATAAACATATATACCTTTGGAGGTTTGAAAGGATAATCTCTTGGAATACCTATGAATACACAAAATACCCCTCCAGCGTATGGACTTCTGTCCTGAAGAGAATTATTATAATTAAGATCATTATTATAGTCCTAAATCATTTTGTAACAAATGTATGAATACTTGATTTCCCAGAATGCAAAAAACTTCTGTGTCTTATTGACACGCTGAGAATATAGTTTTACTGACACAATTTCATTAATTTGTGAATTACCTATACTGTATACTTACTGGTCCTGATATCATGCCTTTCCAAGTTGAATAAAGGCAACCGTAGTATTCCGCTGTTCGAAACTCATAAATCGATAGAAAAAAAATCCGGGTTACAAACTAAAACTGTGGGAAACGCAATAAAAATAAGAGAACAACGACACAACATTAAAATGTAACACACACAGAAACGAACTAAGCATTAGACAAAATCCGATGACAATAACAAATATAACATCAAAACTAAATACATGAATTTGGGATAGAAAAGTACCGTGACACGTCTTATAGTAATGTGAATTCACACTCAAATATAAGAAAAAAACAAACGACACAACAGAAACACAACTTTAAAATGTAACACACAGAAACGAACTATAATATTACAATGGCCATATTCCTGATTTGGTACAGGGCATTTTTTAAAAGACAAAATGTTGGGTAGAACCTAGTTTTGTGGCATGACAAACCTCCCGCTTTAATGGCAATGTTAAATATAACATTAAAATGACAACATAACATTACAGGACTACAATACAAATAAATAGGAGAACATAATGGACAAAGAAACACACGAATAATAGCTAACAAAAGGCACCAGGTTTAAAATTTAATACGTCAGAAGTGCGTTTCGTCCACACAAGACTTACTAGTGACGCCCAGATACAAAATTTCGAAAGCAAAAACAAGTACAAAGTTGAACAGCACTGAGGACCAAATGTTCAAAAAAGTTGTCAAAAATACGTCTTGGGTTTTCTGCTTGGAATAAGAACATCCTTATTATTTAGAACAATTTATACTTTTGCAAACAGTAAATTTTATAAATGACTATATAAAAATATACATGATAAAACTGAAGTATTAACTAATTACAGAAAAAAACCCGATACATTATATTACATAAACCAACATAATTCAACACAAAAAAATAGACACACCCGAGTTGGTCAAGGCCTCAACGCAAAAAGTGAAAAAAGTGACGTCACATTTGAAATTGTAAAAAAGCACAAAAAATGACGTCATATTTGAAATTCTAAAACAGCACACAAAAACTGACGTCACATTTGAATGACTAAAACTATTTCTCAAACATAAGATAGAATTAGGATTTATTTAATAAGATTATATTTGAACTAAATAATGATATTCCATTTAATAACAATGAAAATTGCAATACTTATTATTTTTGCATAGCAATATAATATTTCCTACAGAAAGTAACTAAAAATATATTTATATAATTTTGTGAATTACCTATACTGTATACTTACTGGTCCTGATATCATGCCATTCCAAGTTAACACTGAAACATACAAAATACCTGCTGGTTTAATAGTTTGTTTTAATACATATACTATACTTTTAATATTATTTATAGCTTCTTATCATAATTGATTGTTATTCTTATTATAGTTGATTTTTATGCTCCATGTTTCAACTTTCGACTGTGTTGATGTATTACTACATAGCTTCGTCCTGTCGGAATTAGCACGCTGAATAACACACGTGCAACAATTTTTGAGGGATTTGTAGAAGGTCTGATGCAAGACAAAATTTCCTCAATCGAACAAATCCTCTTTTTTAATGGCAGTTGGGGTCGATCTACTATGAAAGAGGACACTGACTAACTTCTAGACTTTAAGATTACAGAAACATGTTTGTTATAATTTGTTTGCTTGAAACTTACAGAAGATTGGACTTTTCTCCACACAATTACAGACCTTTCTTTCTCGTCATCGGTCAATTGGTTCTATAGAACTCATAACAAACCTACGTCTATTTATACATCAATTTAACAAATTCCTTGAAGCAAAAGTATTTTTTGCTACTATAATGTAATACTTGAAACATATGTTTGATGGTGCAAGCTATTTTAAAGTCATATGAAACGAGTGACCGGTTAAAATAATATTTATCAAATGCTTGAACATATGCATACATATATAATAAACTTAGGCTATATGCACGATTTTATCAATTTGTTTTCGCATAAATTTCGTATAATCGTCAAAAAATATTTCAATCGGACAGTGTTGTTGCGAAAATATGTCAGCAAAATGTTCGTGTTTAGAAGCCGAAGTGTAACGATTGTCATCCATTTGTAAACAATCAACAAAGAAGCATATATATTCAGGTAAGCACGTGTACAATAATATAGTTTATTTTGATGACGGAGCGATGATAACGTTTTGCGTATTGCGATCAACGGATTATTACGAGAAAGGTCACGCTGCATACGGAAAACATGTCGGTGAATTTTTTACTGGAAGCAAGCAATTAAAAAAAGTTAACTTCTTCTAGATTTGGACAGATTACAGAATTTTCTAGAGCAAAAGTTATATGTACATAAGTTTTATAATTAAAACTAGCCATTCAGTTATAAAAGGAATATGCATTATTTTTTTTAAACTTGAAGTATCATATGAGTTAAACAGTATTAATTTATTCGTATAAAAACAACGAACTAGCTGATTTAAAAACTGGAAATTTTCGACGATATTGGGATTTTCTCAAAATTGAGACTGTGTAAGTTTTTTATTTTTAAAATGAAATGAAATTTGCTGTTTTCATAATTCAAAAGTCGAATTTCTGAAGATGTTTTAAACATTTTTATAGGAGCTATAAAATATAAATGGTTGAGTCCATATTTATTCAAATGTAAAGTCCAATATAGGTTTGAGTATTACTCAATTTTGATAGAGCTCTTTATCATATACCAAGACTAAATAACATATGATTTTTACTGTATGATAATACCATTAAATTACCGTTCATTCCATATTTTTCAAAATGGTGCTTAGAGGGCTGATATGAAAAGTTTAGCACATGCATCGATTGTTATCACATGCCTTTCCGTAACGTTATCCCATGGCATTCCGGCGATACTCGGTAAATTCCGGAAAATACACCTCAATGCTACGTTTTCAGTGAAAAACATTACAAAATAGTGTACAAAACAATTATTTGGAAACTGGAAAGTACATTTCGTAAAATAATAAAAAAAAAAAAACAAAAAAAAAAAATCCAACAAATTATTAAATAAATGCATTGTATAAAAGTTTCAAACATAATTTAGATAGTTACTTTAGAAAAAGATCACTTTTCCAAACAGTCTTCATTATGTATGTTGTTGAAATATTTGTTTTGTCGATTCGTCTATATTAAAAAAACGTTTCTTCTCTTCTGAGGAAAATGATACAACTATTTGTTATCGAATGTACTAAATTTGGGGTCTGACGTCCGTGAACTTTTCACTCTTTGAACTTCCATTTGAGAACCACGTACATGTAAAAGGATCAATATACGAATCAGTTATTTTTCTCCATTATTGAAGCATATGATAAAAAGATCATAACATATCATTTTTCATATCGCATGAATTATCAGCCCTCGGTCAATATCAGCCCTCGAGCCATGAGGCTCTGAAAAATGCCATGAAATAATCTAATATTATTGATCATTTTGATAAAGTATTTTATTTTACTCGTCATCAGTATATGTTCTGTTTTCTTGACCTGATGACAAGCAATTAAAGCCCATTCATTTGAAGTCCAGGATTATACTAGAACAGGAAACACATTGAGTCATAATCTATATTTATCATTTAAGGATGTTCTCTGATCTTTCTAAAAAAAAAAAACTAATATAAATTGACAGTATAAAAACAAGGGAAAAAGCAGAAAAAGGTCCGTGTCCTTGTATTGAGTTTGAAAGGAGTAGGTCCGGTAAGGGCCGCTTTCGGCCTCAATTTTCAAGTTTATCTAACGAAAGATTTTAGACAGTTCTAAACACTTAAGTGTCTATTTCAATTGATTCAATTAGTTTATGTGAAAGATTTTAACTTATTAAGTCATTAAAAACGCTCCGATTCAAGCTTAAATATGAACAATCTATCAAATATGCCAAAAATCATCACTTTTCAGATGTTTTTTTTATCAAAAATGAAAGAGGCCACACCCGTGTTCATCCTCAACCTTTATATATATTATGTTTTATCATCAAATATAACTTACATTTCAATATTATGAATGAACACGAATGCGGCCACTTTCATTTAAGACGGAAACAGTCCAAAATTTAACTAAAATGCTACAATTGTGAAGATTTCAGTAATTTAGCATGACTTAATGATGCTAGTACCCGATATATGTGCATTGTATTGTCAAAAACCAGCCAATATTTATGTAACAGAAGCATTCTACTTTTAAAAAATATCTAAACGATTACATTTTCACAATTTTCTAAAACTGCTATATTTTGGGACCAAAAAGGGGTCTTACTGAACCTACTCCTTTGACGGAAATGATTCTTCTATTTTTGTTTCGTACAGTTAAAATTTAATCATGTAATTAAATTATAAATAGGAAAGTAGGAATTATCGGGCAAACTTTTATATGGCACTGCATGGATAAAACCGGAGTAATTCCGAATGTCTTAGAAAACATATCTGTCCCTATCAAATAATCTTTCATTTTAAAATGACAGTTAAAATTGCCACGATTTTAATCTCGGATTGCCTCT
The DNA here is from genome assembly GCA_019925275.1 of Mytilus edulis. Taxonomy (NCBI): domain Eukaryota; kingdom Metazoa; phylum Mollusca; class Bivalvia; order Mytilida; family Mytilidae; genus Mytilus; species Mytilus edulis. The sequence goes on along the minus strand of CM034360.1, from coordinate 120,728,423 downwards.
ATAATGAGACCTACCAGTCGTATTTATTGTGAATTTGTTTTCGTCCTGAACATCGATAGACACTTCATTGCTTTGTTTTTACTTTAATAAAAGTTCCAAAAAAATATTCAATTACATACAAGTAGAATCAACCCGCCCTTCTATTGTTAATATGCTTGCAGTATGCAGCGTTTGTTGTGATCACGGCCGTATTTGTAAACTTACTCTCATCGTCAATTGGACCTGCAGAAATGCCTGGTGGAGGATTTTGGGAAATGTCTAAAAACTCCTATAAAGTAAAAATTTCACAATAGATAATTGTAATGCAAGTTTGTGGTTAAACCGTCTCTATTATCAATTTTGATTTGCAAGGATAAGAAACAACACACTTCTGTAAACATGTTTATGACCAAATTGTGCTAAGTTACGCGGATATCAGAATGATTAAAGCATGAATCTTTGCACAGTGTTAGTTATGGTGCTAATGAATATCCAGTATGGACGCCAATTTAACGATAGCCGACATAAGATGTTGAGATTACAATACCATACACTTAATGAGAACTACCAATATTCTATAGTTCAGTACCTTTGAAGGTTATCAAATGGAAGCCCAGGTTAAGTTATAGGCTTTCTAATATTACAAGGTTTTCAGTATTTTTGTTCACGATTATTCCCACTATTTAAAGACCCTACCAAATCAAAAAATCAAAAATGCACAAAAAAAAGTTCTTTCAATTATTAACAAAAACCGAGTTAGATATCGATGTCAAAACTTGTCCAAACGTTCAAACATTTACTTTATTTATCATCAGTACAAGGACATCATTCATACACATAAATGAACGTGTAGACATCTTGTTCATCTTTCATGGCAATATTCTATACAAAATAAAATTGTCGTCATTCACATCAAAGCTAGCCAAAAACTTTAATAAGACTGATTCAAAAGGGAAAAAGTTACGATACTGTTGTAAGGTCATTAAATATGGCATATTTTTATATTGGTATTGATTCACTGGTATCTTCTTTGCATCGGAAATGAAATTATTTATTCAAAATATAGTTGTTGGCATGTTACGGGTTATGATCTTTTCGTATATTTTATGAGAGTATGATAATAATCCCCTTACGGGAGGAATATCGCTTGATTTTCATATGAATAGTCTATCAATTAGTTGTATTAAGTTTTTTTTTGTTAACGGAGGAAAAAAACTGGAAAATTTTTCTATTGCAGATTATCCTGATTTAGGAATAAAATGTCATATATATCAACCTAACATCAACATGCTTTCATTAGCTTCAAAGGTATTGGTTTTTATGAATGCTATGATGTATTTATGAATTTTACCTAGTAGACTTCCATTTTCACTACATCTTTTTCGGAAGTTAATACTTATACTAACATAAAATATGAGGACCTCTATGAAGACCTTATTTATTTGCTTTCAAAACCTTGAATAATTCTACTGATAAAATCGCAGATTAATGGACTATAAACCTCTATTCTAAACATTTGTGCATAAATCAAGAAACTTTTGACAAAATGTAATATTTCAAATATTGTTGTGATTTACGCTACAGAATAATCTAAGATTTTTGTTATATTAAACTCAAATACAGTACTGATTCATTAAGACCATCAAATTATTTTTTAACAAGTGTACCTTAGAGAAGAGAAAAGGTCAAAGGTAATACTCTGAAATTGTCTGTTTTTTTCTCCACATGTATAAAAATTCTGCCGTTTCATAAATAGCTTGAACATATCTGGGATGCCTTGTATATACTTATTACATTTATAAATGAAATGAACTTCGACAAAATTAATACTTTTTATTTCAAGCTTTTCTCAGTCACATTTATACATTTATGTTCAAATTTGAATTGGTATGGTATTGTTTTCCGTTTCGATGATATTTTTTTTACATAAAACTTGGTATACTAGGCTTTTAAGACGCCTTATACAAAATTCACAGAAGAAATACAATGTCAAAAGGAAAAAATATATAATGATAAAATTCATAAGTTCTGGAAAATCTATAAATCCGAAATTTCCATGTTTTCAAAACTGAAGCAACAGTAATGGAATTAGGCGAGCCAGAGTCTGTTTTTATCTTTTGGATGATTTACACCAGATGATTATTAGTGAAATGATTACAGGAGTTCAAGGTTTTGATATTCATGATTTTTAGTTTAAATAAGTTGGGTAGAAGTAATATTTTCAATATTTTAAAGTTTTCTTCTTTTAAATTTACCGTGTTTTGGTGTTCATTAGAAAGCTTCAAAATTGTTCCATAAAATGATAACAATCAAAATAATGAGTAATATAATAATTAGGTAAAAACATCCCATGAGGCAACAAATTGAAAAATCTTCATCATGAGTTTTTGTATTTCATGTATTTGGGAACAACGAATACATCTGTTTTAGAATTTTGTCGATTTTGCATCGGTAAGGGGTATATCTTTCAATAGCATGTTGAAAGACTTCTTGAGTGTATTCACATTATATCGTTTTCTTAGTAGGGTGTTTTCAACTTCAAAAAGTATACGAAAGATGGATCGTTTTGTTGTAAATTACATAAATAATTTTACATCTATTTTTTAGTCTGTAGTGGTTGTATTTGTCATGTATTTCATTTTTCATTTTTGGAGCATTTTAGCTTCATAGTTTGCATGTCAAAATATTCACACTATCTTATTCTCTTGACGAGGTAGAGCTTGACATATTGTATATACACTTGGTTATAGTTCAAGGCTGTATATTAGCCATATTAGTTTATTTATTATTTGTGTCGTTTGGTTTCTGTCTAATTGACACTGATTCCTTACCTTGTTCAGTCTTAGTATCGACATTTTGTGCGATATACTATAACTATATTTTAAACTTCCTTGATCAAGTCTTTATCTTGATTATCAAACATTTAGACTACATTATTCTTTATTCAAAGTCAGATCTGTATTATAGTACAAAGTATTCATTCAACTGTTCAAGGTAAATGCAAATTACAGTAACCGATTAGCTTATAGCATGTATAATGTTATAATGTATTTAAAATTAGATTATAAAATCGCCGGTGGTAATTTTAGTATGTAACTTGGATTTAAAACAAAAGAAGTACAAACAAATTTAAATGAAGATTCAAATCATTACATATTGACTTCATATTGAAATATTGTGAAATGAAAAAATGTAATGTTTTCACCTTTCATCAGAACCCATCAACATCATTCAAATCAGTTTTCTAAATAGCTTTCTTGGATGCATTTTATCATCCATAGATTATTTACTTTCAATTTCGGTCATTTTTTTGTTGTTTAGGAAAACCTGCGGCAGATATTTTCAGGTTTGTTTGAGACATGTGATTTGTTCATATGGGATCCATTAGTAGTTTCCATTGGAAACTATCAGACCTATCATATGGAGTCTGAGAGTTCTTACTGCATGTTCTCCTAATGGATCGGTAGCCTCTTTCCGTGATCCTTTTCAGTAGGATTTTCGGTTTTCCTCTACCATTGATGCAGCAGGGCATTTTGCAGTTTCGGTTTTGATATGTATTTTGTCCTAACAGATTCCTCGTTATAACCTTGGACGTTTTTTGCCAAGGCATTTGTTGGCATCCGGGGTGACCCTTTTCCATTTTATTGATAAACACACAGATATTTAAAAAAAATTGGTACATAAGAAATCTGTTAGAGTTTTGCCCTTTTTTTAATTTGAGGACTGAGCGAATCAGGTGAGTGTGTGAGTAAGTATGTTTTATTTTATTTCATTACATTGTATTATGTTTGGGGAAGGTTAACTTTCTGGTAAAAAAGACCCGTCACGGCCTGTTTGGTAGGCAAATGCTCACTATAATCTGTCCCGATACAGGCTCCAAATGTCGTCCTTTATACGCCATAACTCATGGTGGTGCTCCTTATAACAGAGGCTCATACGGAAAAGTAGGAAGGGGGGGGGGCTTGACAATAAAGGGGTCTAAGGTCCTACCCAGACTTAATAAAACGTCATCAGTGTCTTACCAGAAAGTTGATAAATCAGGGTGATTTCAAAGTATGTGTGGTCCATTTTTTAAATATTTTATCGGAAGATACCACGACAAATATTGATAAATATTCATTATGAACTTCACAAATAATACTTCATGGTCATGAAGTATAGGTTCTGGGTACTGACGTTGTTTATCATTAGTTCAGTCAATCTAGCATAAATTTGACCCTTAACCTAAAGTAATTGCAACAGAAGATTTTTAAGTTTTAATCTTTAGCATTATACCCCAACTATACACAGAAAAAAGTCCCATAAAATCTAACTTGAGGAAGACTAAAAAAATCACCATTTAAAATTCCTATGGAGATTTGCATTGAAAAGGGAGATAACTCTTGCAAAAAAAGGCTGAAATATAAAAAAAAAACTGATACAAAATTATTACTTTACCGCTTCTATTCATCAGAATGTATTGATTCTTGATTTTTTTAGCGGTCTTTAGAGTATAACAAACAACTCTAAAGTTGTTTTCATATCTTTTATCAAGCTATAATCTAGATTTCGTAATTCATTAGTTGACAATTTATTGAATTTTTCAACATGTCAAGGTAAAGAAACTGAAATTTAATCAAAATAATTAAGCATGTTATCTTCTTTTTGTGGTTTAAAGTTTCTTTAGATAAGTTAGTTGCTGAAAAATATGATATACAGATATAAACAATACCAAATTTTCACATTATTTTCTCTAAATGGTCACAAAGCTTCATATTTGCAATTTCTTTAATGAAAAATGCATGAAAATAAATAAAACTATCCACAACACTTCGGTTTTGTACATTTCATGAGCAGAAGAATGTATAATTTAGTCAAATACAAACTAATAACCCAATCAAAGTATCATACTTTACATAAATTTCAAGAAAAGCAACCAAAAACTGACCAAAGAACACTCATTTTTGCAAGAGTTATCTCCCCTTCCAATGTTAATTTCCATAGGAAATTAAAAATGCTGATTTTGAGTTTTCCTCAAGTTAGATTTTATGGGACTTTTTTCTGTGTATATAAAGGACATAATGCTATAGATTAGAACTAAAACATTTTCTGTTGCAATTAGTTTAAGGTTAAAACTTAGTTTGACTGGACTACATCTTTATAACGTGTTATAGTGTTTCTCTACATTTTCACTACATCTTTTTCGGAAGTAATACTTATACTAACATAAAATATGAGGACCTCTATGAAGACCTTATTTATTTGCTTTCAAAACCTTGAATAATTCTACTGATAAAATCGCAGATTAATGGACTCGAAACCCCTATTCTAAACATTTGTGCATAAATCAACAAACTTTTGACAAAATGTAATATTTCAAATATTGTTGTGATTTACGCTACAGAATAATGTAAGATTTTTGTAATATTAAACTCAAATACAGTACTGATTCATTAAGACCATCAAATTTTTTTTTAACAAATGTACCTTAGAGAAGAGAAAAGGTCAAAGGTAATAATCTGAAATCGTCTGTTTTTTTCTCCACATGTATAAAAATTCTGCCGTTTCATAAATAGCTTTAAAATATCTGGGATGCCTTGAATATACTTATTACATTTATAAATGAAATGAACTTCAACAAAATTATAATTTTTATTTCAAGCTTTTCTCAGTCACATTTATACATTTATGTTCAAATTTGAATTGGTATGGTATTGTTTTCCGTTTTGATGAGATGTTTTTTACATAAAACTTGGTATACTAGGCTTTTAAGACGCCTTATAGAAAATTCACTGAAGAAATACAATGTCAAAAGGAAAAAAAAATAATGATAAAATTCATAAGTTCTGGAAAATGTATAAATCCGAAATTTCCATGTTTTCAAAACTGAAGCAACAGTAATGGAATTAGGCGAGCCAGAGTCTGTTTTTATCTTTTGGATGATTTATACCAGATGATTATTAGTGAAATGATTACAGGAGTTCGAGTTTTTGATATTCATGATATATAGGTGTTCATTAGAAAGCTTTAAAATTGTTCCATTTAAGGAACGAATGTAATATTTTTTCTGTCTATGAAGAAATAACATAAAAAATCTGGTGCACACTGAATAACACGTTGATGACGTCACGGTCACATGACTAAATTATGACTATGGGCTCATAACAAAATAACGTCAGCCAATCAGAAGACGCGCTACATCCAAAATTAAATTATAAAATGATAACAATCAAAATAATGAGTAATATAATAATTAGGTAAAAACATCCCATGAGGCAACAAATTGAAAAATCTTCATCATGAGTTTTTATATTTCATGTATTTGGGAACAGCGAATACATCTGTTTTAGAATTTTGTCAATTTTGCATCGGTAAGGGGTATATCTTTCAATAGCTAGAATAATAGACAATGCTGAGAAATTGTTACTTTTTAGAAAGCTATATCCCTAGGCTTTTATTTAATACCCTAGCACGCTAATATGTACTGTACTCTAGCATGTTGAAAGACTTCTTGAGTGTATTCACATTATATCGTTTTCTTAGAAGGGTGTTGTCAACTTCAAAAAGTATACGAAAGGTGGATCGTTTTGTTGTAAAGTATATAAATAATCTTATATCTATTTTTGGTAAACACCTGTAGTGGTTGTATTTGTCATGTATTTAATTTTTCATTTTTGGAGCATTTTAGCTTCATAGTTTGCATGTCAAAATATTCACACAATCTTATTCTCCTGACGAGGTAGTTTGCCATATTGTATATGCACTTGGTTATAGTTCAAGGCTGTATATTATCCTATATTAGTTTATTTATTATTTGTGTCGTTTGGTTTCTGTTTAATTGACACTGATTCCTTACCTTGTTCAGTCTTAGCATCGACATTTTGTGCGATATACTATAACTATATTTTAAACTTCCTTGCTCAAGTCTTTATCTTGATTATCAAACGTTTCTACAGTATTCTTTATTCAAAGTCGACTGACGTCAGATCTGTATTATCACTGGTATTAAAGAGATAATCGTAACTGAAATTACGATTATCCCAATATGGCGACAGTAGATATAGGTAAAATATTTACACTCATTTTTCTTAAATGTAGCATGTTTTTGTCAATAGTTACTCAGCTGCAAGGTTTATGTTGTTAATTTCTGTGTCATTTTGGTCTCTTGTGGAGAGTTGTCTCATTGGCAATCATACCATATCTTCCTTTTTTATAGTCTTGGTATAAAGCTGGCATTTAAGGTAGCGCCTTCCTCATATTAATATCTCATTATTTTTTGAGAAAATGTGGTTTGAGTGCCAATGAGACAACTCTCCAACCAAGTCCCAATGTATAAAAGTAAACCATTATAGGTAAAACTACGGTCTTCAACACGGAGACTTGGTTCACATCGAACAGCAAACTATAAAGGATCCCAAAATTGACTAGTGTAAAACCATGCTAATGGGAAAACCAACGATCTAATCTATATAAAAAAGGAAAAACAAACGACAACTTCTGAACATCAGATTCCTGACTAGGAATAGGTGCAAAAAATTGCAGCGGGTTTAAACGTTTAAATAGGTACAAACCTTCACCATTTTCTGAAACAATAGTGTAACAGTACAACATAAAAAGACGCACTTTAAATTATTAATTGAAATGAACAAAAGATTGACAAATGGTAAACCATCCTTATGAAATTGAAGAATATTTTATCAACGAAAAAGTTTTAATCACGTAGCTGTCATTGTTAGATGAAAGTGTATCAACTGTATTTAAGATTTGACGGGATAGATGCTCAACATAGTCACCAAACATGCCAAACGTTGAAATATTTATCGTCAGGACATCATATAGATTACTTTTAAACAAATCCTGCACTTTGAAAAGGAGGCAAGAGAAAATAAAAGTTACCTGATTTAGATGTAAGAGATTTTGTTTGATTTCCTATGAGAAAAATACTACATGATACCAAATAACTTAGAAGTTAAAAATTTATTCTCTAACATAGGGATATGAGAGTCACACAGAGCAAAATATGTAACGTTAGCAACTACATGTATAAGTCACAATTCAAGCCCATCAACATACAACAATAACAATAAGAACAACTTTTGCTAGCACATAACATTTATAATCATATATTGATATAACAGTTTTCTCAGCACAATAAACATATCAAATACACTTAATAGATGTACAAACATAATCTGAGACGCGCATTACAAATTTAAAGGAACACAATTGATATAAAATATTATAATATTCATTTAACACCGGCATGTTTTCGTGTCCATTCAGCCGCCGTTTTATTGTACATGAATGCTTCCAATAAACTCAACTGTCCACCATTAGGATCTGGAGAATCCAATAATGTTTTTATACATAGTAATACTGGAAATTAAAATAAAATTATACAACACCATACAAAATGTGTATAAATATACTCATCCTAGACAACAGGATTAAATTTTGTATTTACACCGACACGCGTTTCTTCTACAAAAGACTCACCAGTGACGCCCAAATCCAAAAATGATAAAAAGGCCAAATAAAGTACGAAGTTGAAGAGCATTGAGGACTTATTTCGATACAATGTTAGTGGTTGTGTAACGTCTCTTTATAAAAACAACACGGTGTTGAGGAAAAGTCATATGAAACGGGTGAAAAATAATGTTTATCTAATTCTTGAACCAGTGCAGGTATATATCATAAACTTAGTCCTCTGTGCACGAATTTATCATTTTTTACGCGAATATATCGTTTAATCGTCAATTTTTTTTTCTCTTTGTCTTATAGTAAACAAATAACAAAATGCATGGGTATTGAGCACGTGTTTCACATGTACAATCAGGTAATTGTTTATTGTAATGACAGATCCATGCGTATTGCGATCACCGGATTTTTACGAGGAGGGTTACGCACAGGTTACTATGCATACGGAAAATATGTCGGCGAGTTGCTTCCTGGAAGCAAGCAATTAAAAATAAGTAAACTTCTTCTAAATTTTCCTCAGAAAAAAGTATTTGTACATAAATTGTATAATAAAAATTATCTATTTAGTTATGAAAAACATATGCATATTTTTTTTTAATTTGAGGTTTCTTATGACTTTAATGAACGATCGAAATAAATCCTTTAGACACATCAGAAGCTAACAAGTTGTTTATATTGGCATTTGTTTTTGTATAGACCAATGGAAGCAGGCTCACTTTAGTAGTATGTACAAATATTAAAATTGGTTTACAATTTTTTTATTCATCATTTTTTTTTATATCAGCAACAAAATAATAAAAATAAAACAAAATAAAACTACTGCCATTTGATGCTTCAAGCATAACATCAACTCATGTAAAGGCTTAAATGCCCGAAATTACACTATGTCGTACCATGATATTTAGATCGGCATTCAAACGCACACTTTTGTAATTACCATTATTTGGTCACTCGAGCTCAAGATCAATTCAATCATAAAGGGAAACAATAAAAGGCGTTTTTAAATACTTTCGAAAGAGATTTATGTTAACTATATCCCGTGGTTTAAACGCTTAGATTTCATATCAAGATTTATAAGAGAGAAAATATTTATATTATCCTATTGGTCCCTATATTACATAATGCTAATGCGCTGCAGAGGTAGCGATCTTTGATTTCTAACATTACAAACTATGTATAGAAAATAACACATACTGTCAATTTTGTGGCCCTTTATAGCTTGTTGTTCGATGTAAGCCGTGACCTATAATATACCTATATACACATTGTGACTTGATAGAGAGTTGTCTCCTTGGCACTCATACCACATATTTTTTATCTATCATATCTGCAATTCGACTGTCTGTTTTGTAATATGTTATTCTACACCTTTGTGTGATATTGTGTTTCAATGAAGATCGTCTATAATAAACAAAAATCACAGATATATACGAATATATCTATCAGAAAATAGTAATGTTTTGATCACATGGTAAAGTCCCCAATCTTTAAAAAAAACCCAGCATGTTAAATTAGATTTACCATCTTACATTTTGATATAGTAAAATCTGGTGACCACGGTGAACTAAGTCTATTTAAAAACAATTTCCCTGTGCTCTGTTCAACAACTGGATGGTAAATATCTGTGAGAAATTTAACCTATAATCATAAAATATATATCAGGAAATATAATTCATCCCTTAATATTCTAGAACAAAAGGTACAAATGATGATATAATTGCTTTATTTCATGTTCTCTGCTCATTTAAACATGGATAGGCATTAAGATCCTTATCAAGGAAAAAAATGAAAATAACGGGGATATTAACAAAGTGAACTAAGGTTCGTATATTAGAATCATATTTGTATGACTGCATGTCATTCATGTGTAACCTCTCAATTATGACAGTTTATGTTTAATGAATTAAGTTATCAACGACGACTGCATTCAGCTTTTTTTCTCTGTATTCCCGTTTCATGCACCATTCAATGGTTTAATTATTCAGATCTCGACTTTCTTTGCTGAAATAAAACGCAAACCTTTACTCTTTACAATAAAAAAGGACTTGTATTTTTATCGAGAAAGTGAACGTTTTGGCCTTTAGATATCATTTGTTTTTTACATTGCGAAAATTTTTCAGGAAATAATCTTATCACATTTGAAAACCATGTATTACGTAGTCTATCCTTCAAGTTATTAGCTTGGTACCTTTCTGGTTGTTTTGAAAAAAAGATACAAATCAATGAGATAAGCAAATTAAAACACTGAGGGAATCGGATAAATTCCAGCGAAGTGAGACCGCTTTCAGTCATGAAGCTTTCGTAATTCTTTTCGTATATCATTATTACTGTACAGTTGGGGAATCCTTCATCAAAATGCAAAGATTATATACGACCGTATGGAATAACTGTTACTCCAGTTGCTTTAAAATCATTTCTCTTCTTTATTTAATCGGTTTGTGAAATAATTCATCTCTTGCAAATTTAATTATGTTTCCCATTTTGCATTGACGGTATAACTTTTGCATATAAATGAAATCCAAAACACGGAAATTATGTCTCACCAATCGGGTGTTGTTCTTATTCGTTTATTTACAATATAAAAAAAAGATTAGGAATGATTTTCATGAGAAAACTCTTCACAATAGACAAAATGACACAGAAATTAACAATTATAGGTCACCATACGGTCTTCAAAAATGAGCAAAGCACATACCACATACTAGTCATATATCAAAGGCCCAAAAATGAAAAATGTTTATCAATTAAAACCAGAAAACTAGTTTACTGTTACTGTTAAAAAGAATTGAACGAAAATACAATACAATCATTTAATACTAAATTACCAATGTTGTTCATATCTTATATCAATAAAATGCTCCACAGCGCGCAGCTGTTTACGACAGCAGACGTTGAACTCTGAACAGTTGAGGCAAGTACGGACATAACATACAGCTCGGAATTTGGATTGTTATTAAATTTTTGACACAGCTAAAGTTTCTGACACAGAATAAATTGGGTCTATAAGAATTCATACCTATTATAAGAGATAAAGGATACTACAGATACAGTTAAGTCAGCCTCATATCTTGACTTACATCTAGAAATTGACAATGAGGGTCGGTTGAAAACAAAACTTTACGACAAAAGAGATGATTTCAGCTTTCCAATTGTGTACTTTCCATTTCTAAGTAGCAACATTCCAGCAGCACCTGCATACGGGGTATATATCTCCCAATTGATACGATATTCCCGTGCTTGCATTTCCTATCATGATTTTCTTGATAGAGGGTTGCTGCTCACAAGGAAGCTATTAAACCAAGAGTTCCAAATGGTGAAGTTGAAATCATCTCTTCGTAAATTTTACGGACGCCATCACGAGTTGGTTGACCGTTATGGAATAACCGTATCACAAATGATATCGGATATGTTCCTTACGTCGTAACTACAATCCCCTTCCCTTTCCAGAATGTGACCTACCGAATTAGACTATTTACCGGATTTGTTATCACATAAGCAACACGACGGGTGCCGCATGTGGAGCAGGATCTGCTTACCCTTCTGGAGCACCTGAGATCACCCCTAGTTTTTTGGTGGGGTTCGTGTTGTTTATTCTTTAGTTTTCTATGTTGTGTCGTGTGTGCTGTTGTTTGTTTGTCTTTTTCATTTTTAGCCATGGCGTTGTCAGTTTATTTTAGATTTATGAGTTTGACTGTCCCTTTGGTATCTTTCGTCCCTCTTTCTTAATCAACTGCATTACTCAATAAAATTTATCATTCATGATGACACGAGGTCCCACAATAAAGTGCACAGGTAAATTAAATAGAAACTTGATAAAAATCGTGTTTTCTCATTATCCTAGCTAAAACATGTAATTATAAGTATTGAATGCTTCTTCTTCTACTTTCATAGGGTTGTAAAAGCGTTGACCGTATGCACATTTTTAGAAAGAAAAATGTACTTCGTTCAACGCTTTTACACCCCAATGAAGTTTTAAAAAGAAGCCTTCAATTATTAAATAAAACAAACTCACCGTTGGGGTTTCCAAGGGTAGTCAGAGGGAAACGTCATTTGTAAGAAGAAAACTCCTCCCGCGTAAGGACTGTTTATATCATCATACTACAAATAAGATACATTAACTGTAATCAACATAGTAATAAATTCCACAGTTAAGTGTTTGCAAACTTGATATTTTAAACTTTAATTAAAAAGGTTTCCATTCTTGAATTATTTAATTTTAGATGTAACACGTCTTCTGATTTGTTGACAGTGTTTTGTCTATCAGCTCATAGATAAAATTGTGTCATGTGAGGGTGACGTCATCAACGTTTTTTCATGACTGACTCCAGTCTAAAATGAAATTTAGAATTTAAAAGTCATAAGGAATGACTAATATATTTTTTCAGTCTATTCAAAATAACGTTTTAAAACGCAGGTTATTTATTGGACACCACATTTGTGATGTTATTTCTTCATAGACTGAAAGAAATATTACAGCCATTTCTTAACTAATATCGTACAGACTTCTCCATCGATAATCAATCAATACTGATGTTGCATCTACACAATGCATGTTTTTTTAAAAGTGAAATTATCATCTTGGTATTTCTCTTATGTATTTTATTTCCATAAGACAATAAATGCATAGAATGTATCCAATATGACATTTATAAATGTATAAACAAGTACTATAACGATTTATTGTATTCAAACTTATGTTAGACAAATTCTATACTCACTGGCCCTGCGATCATGGCTTCCCATTCAAATACTGAAAAGAAGAAATGCAGAATTAATACTTTTATCGTTGGGTTGAGGGTCTCTTTTTGTGATATTTATATGACTAATCATTAAATAAGTTGAAAACTGTGGTTAATTTTAATTCAATACAGATTCTTTAAGAAAGGTGATCATGTATCCCTTATAATTGGCCGTTTCAGAATCTAAAGAATCATGGGTAATTTCATTGTTCGTAACCCAAATAAAAATAAAGTCACGTCATTGGTTAACATTCCATTGTTTACGACATTTTCAGGACGTTTTGGTGTACGCTTTTCAAAATATTACCCAGAATGCATTAGAATCTGAAACGGCAGAAGAATTTGTGTAATAAATAAGATTCATTGGATACTCAGAATCAGAAACAATTAACAATTTCCCAGATAGATACTACAAAAATGTCTAGAACTCTATTAAGTTGTTCAGAGTAAAATCAAACATATTAGTTATATCAAATATCATGCTATTACATCTAATCACCATTTGTCTGATTAAATTTATCATAACTTATCCTTGTAGCTCCAGATTCAGCAAATATTCATTTTATCATTATGGCAACAATGTCTGTGTTTTTCTTACCCCAGGAGTAGATTACCTTAGCCGTATTTGGCACAACTTTTTGGAATTTTGGGTCCTCAATGCTCTTCAACTTTGTATTTATTTGGCTTTTTGAACTATTTTGATCTGAGCGTCACTGATGAGTCTTATGTAGACGAAACGCGCGTCTGGCGTATATAATTATAATCCTGGTACTTTTGATAACTATTTACACCACTGGGTCGATACCACTGCTGGTGGACGTTTCGTCCCCGAGGGTATCACCAGCCCAGTAGTCAGCACTTCGTTGTTGACATGAATATCAATTATATGGTCATTTCTATAAATTTTCTGTTTACAAAACTTTGAATTTTCGAAAAACTAAGGATTTTTTTACCCCAGGAGTAGATTACCTTAGCCGTATTTGGCACAACTTTTTGGAATTTTGGGTCCTCAATGCTCTTCAACTTTGTATTTATTTGGCTTTTTGAACTATTTTGATCTGAGCGTCACTGATGAGTCTTATGAAGACGAAACGCGCGTCTGGTGTATACAATTATAATCCTGGTACTTTTGATAACTATCTGTCCCAATCAATGAACGTATGTTGTCAGCGGTCGTGTTATGCACGCACGAGTTATCAATTATTTTGTAGTGTTATGTTGAACTGTCGTTAATTCATGGGAAGTGTCCATAGTCCAGCGGATATCAGAATAATTGATCCCTTTACCATTGTTAATTTGTGGTTTACATATGTAATGTACGTTCATATTATTTGTCTATGTATTTCTCTGTCCTTGGAGCTTATATGTTTATTTGTACTGTATTTACGTCACGTATTGTTGTCATTTTAGCGGTATTTTAAACACCGCCATATAAGTTGGAAATAATAAGCAAAAACTCGGGAAAACAAGCCACACATTGTGTTTGAAGTCCTAATACCTTTCTGAAGTAATATTATAATAGTCCCAGTCATATTAGAACTTTTGTAGACTCGAAACAGTTTGGAAATGAATGTGTCAATCAGAGATTTTATTGTTTGAGCCGTTAAATGGCCCATTAGGTGTTTTTTTTATATATGTGTCGAGAAGTTGATGTTTTAGAGACCCTTTTGCTGCGTATGAACAATCGGGAATAGATTCGAATGAACAATTTATAGAAGAGAGTTGAAAGATACCAGAGGGACATTCAAATTCATTAGTCGAAAAGCATCTGATAACCCCATGGCTGAAAAAGAACAAAACAAGAAAAAACAAACAAAACTCAACATTAAAAACTAAAGACTGAGCAACACGAACAGCACCAGAAACCAGGGATGATGACATGCACGTATAGGCAAATTCTGTTACAGTATGTGTTGATTATGTAAGTCTAGTAATAAATTAAATTCTGTAGGTCACATTAAAAAAAGTGGACGGTTTTGTAGTTGCTACTTTTGATAAATATCCGTTATCATCTTTGAAAAACAGGTCGTGCATCTGGCGTACTATATTATAATTCTGGTACCAGTACCTTTGGTACTATTATATGATACTAGAATCAGACTAAGTTAATCAAGAAACCCTCTCAAAAGTATGTTTTCTATAATAATAAAAATAAAGACTCTAACTTACTGTTATCCTCTAATGGGCCGGCTGAACAACCTTGAGGAGGATCTTTAGAAATTTCAATAAATTCCTTGAAGAAATATTGCACATCATATTAATAAAGTATACAATTATTGAAGTAGAGTTACAGCAAGAAGAGCGTTCACGGTTGGACAGAAAAACGATTCTACATCGCTCACCATTCCAAAAAAATAAATATAAATGGTTGTCATCAATAGTCCATTAATATGTATGTTAGTGTTTGTTTTTTTTTTGTTGCAGTTCAGTGTTTTCTATTTTTGTTGATATTTTCCCTCGGTTATGGTTTGTGATCGGGATTGGGTTTCGACTAATCAATTTATTACTTTTAAACTGCCGTATACTACTGTTGCCTTTGTATGCAAAAATAAACAAACAATCGAAAATAACATATTGTTTTTGAGTGTAAAATGACATCTTTGAAGGCGTATTCTAATGATCTCAATGCTATAAGAATTTGTGTATACGTTTGTTTTACAATTATTGTTTTATTAAATCGTTTATTGTTTTCAATATATTTGACACGATCTGTAAATTCAAAATGTGATATGCTATCTTATATTCCTGTCTTTAAGACTTAGAGCAAAATTTCCTACAAGGAGTTTTTTACTGGACATATTTGTCAATATATATAAAAGGAGGTTTTGTTCATTATGTAATTACTTACCTTTTATAATCGAATTACCTCCATTTGAATACATTCAAGAAAAATTTAGTATTCCCCAATGATATTGAAAGCATACAAGCTTAAGGATGAAGGTCAGAAAGCCATCGATATAATTGTTAGAATTGATACACAACATTCCAAGTTGTAGATATAATTGAGAGTATTCTTGAAAAAGGAAACTATATCGCATTCGGATAAACTTTATTGTATCCCTTAAAATTCTTGCCACTTCAGCTAGCGTTCTGTTGTTCGTTATTTTTCTCTTATATGATGTGTGTCCATCGGTTTTATTTTGTAACCCGAAATCATTTTTTCTCAAACACCCATTTTTTTAAATTGATGAAGTTGTGCATTTAATTACAAGTTTATATTGTATTTACTTTCTAAAAGTTTCCAAAAAATAGAAAATATAAAATGATCCTGGAATATTTTTGACGTTTAAAAAATAGTCATACAAGATGGAAGCACTTTTCCAGTTCAGTTGTGTTTAAGTGTTCTTAAGTCTAGTAACTACATCATCTTAAATCCTTTTGTTTCCTGTGTAATTGCTACTTACTACTAACAGTTAACAAATAAGGGATTTAACAATCACGTTTAACGTTTAATAAGTGGTGTGTTCGTCGACCCACTTAAACTAATATGATAGGCTGAAATAAATGTACTTCCTCATTGTGTCTTTGTTACACATGTTACACGCTTACACATTTATAAACAGAAATAAATTAATGACAGAAATATCTTTTAAATTGTACAGGCTAATATTATACAGATTAGTTATCATATATCTCTCGAATATCATGGTTTTTCATTTTATCAACCGTTTTTGTCTGATTCTATATACAAATGTGTTTTTATTTGTTAAAGTTTCTGCCACTGCAAAAACAAAGGTGTTTGAAATAAAAAGGCAAAATATCCAAAAAGTAATCAAAAATTCTCATTTTAAAACAACAAACCCTACATAATGTGTGTTTTTTTTGGGGTATTTTATCAGTGGATTGTCAGTTTATTATCGATTTGGTTTCTTTCGCCCCTCTTTTCCCACCCGTTTAAATGTATTATTATTTAATAAATATCTTTACAATATTGACCGTCTTTCATACATAATTGATATATACGGTATAACATGATGAAAGAAATTGTTAGTTGGCGGTGTTTTCGTTTTTCTTTTAGTTGAATGAAAAATATGATGTTATTTACAATGTAATAACGTTAACTTACCCTTTGTAATCGAAATTTCGCCATTTGTTTACATTTTCTGGGAAACAAAATTAATCATGATCCAAATCGTATCAAATTGTATCAAATCAAGAATCAGAAAATCCCCGGTTTTATTTTTAGAATAAGTATATACATTTTTCGTTTGTAAATCAAATTCAGAGTAATATAAAAATAAAAGCGGGAAAAGACCGAAACGCGATTGTTATTTTCTCAGTCGGATTTTTTCTCTCTCACGCAAACACATTTTTTTCAATTAACACTATAAGGTATAAGGGGAATCTGAATTCAAAAGGCAGGAGGGTGTTTGTAAAGATAATAAATTAAATTAACGACAAGATAATAAAGAATATTTTGCCCTAGAAAATGCAAGAATATTTGTGTACAACGGTTACGTTATTTTATGCATGGCAAAACAAAGTCGGACTAGAATCAGGTATAAATGGGTATTTCCTTCCCTAAAAACCTATTTCCTCAACTTCTCGGCTTAATATCAAGTAGTCTTTCTTCAACGAAGGTATTCTTCATGCGCAGATTAATTATTAATGATGTATTTAAAAAAAAAAATGAATACACCCGCAAGGGGATTACATGATTACAATCGCTTTTAGTATTTTTTTTATAGGTATCGACATATGTATACTGTGGTGTGTCTTTTGGTCGTTTTTTCCGTTTCACTCCATAGTGTTGTAAGTTTGTCATCGGCTCATAAGTTTGAATATCCCTATGCTGTATTCTGTCTCCCTTATAAAGAATGCGTACGCTATAGTAAAAACAGTAGTAATAATTTCCCCAGCATTAGGTTGGCCTTTTGTGTACCCAAGGCAGATGAAGAAAGTCAATTTAGAAGCGCATTGATTAAATGGCCGAAGTGAATATCAGTTTTTCAAAAGTCAATTAAACCTCATATTTACCGAAACAAAAGACAGCAATTGTTTTATTACATATTCTGTGAGAAATGTATGTAATGGTTATTATTTACATCAAACGTTTTTTTATCAAAATTATGCCCGTAAAACACGTGACGTTTCGCGCAGTTAATATACTTTTTCGAAGGTGAATATACTTTTTCGAAGGTGAATATGCTTATTAATTCAAAATCCCATTCATATTAAAAACCTACTTAAGTTTTGTCAATATGGAATAAAATAATTAGGAGATACTTGTATTCTATTTTAAACTCCGACGGCATTAATTGGGGATTTGATGGTCGCAAATTAAGTTTACTGGCGACGCGTTAGCGGAGACAGTAAACGGGTATTTGCGACCATCAAATCCCAAATTGATGCCGTCGGAGCTTAAAATACAATATTGTTATCTCCATTCTAATGAAACTGACAGAAAACAACGTTAAAACATGTATTTAAAATCTGTCATATGCCGTCTGCGCTTGCGCGTACGTCCCATAGCATCAATTGTCAATTGATGCCATGTAAGAAAGTGACGTTATCCAATAAAAATGAACGTTACAAACGTTGTTGCATTAGAACTATTTATCTATGAAAAACTGCAGTATGTATATTCAAAATGGAAATTTTGAAAAACCAGAGAATTATTCGAAATGACTTTAAAAAAACTCAAAAAGTTGGTGTAAAATGACATTGGGCATGGATAAGATAAACAAGATCCGTTGGAAGTTGGTCATGATACTATTTGGCTTCAATTTATAAAAAAAATAACGAAAAAGTAGTAACACCACACACCGCTGTTTTGAACAGGTTTCAATTATTATTTTTTTTTGAAAATGTTAGTACTGTCGCCTATGGCAGAAAAAATACTACCGTTTTTCCATTAACGCACAGACAACAATAAAAAATTATATCAATTTTTGTTTAAATGGTTTGTATTCATATGATAGTTTTTTTTTCATTACAATAAACACGGCAAAAATATTTATATCAACAAGATAAAAAAAAAATAATACTAATTTTTTTAACATATTACACCGCTTATAAAAGAAAAGTAAGACTTGTCTAAGTTTCGTTTTACAAAATGAAACTTAAACGATGTATATAACAAAACTGTTGACCATATTACATAGCATATACTCGTGTCCATTCCGCTGCTGTTTCGTCGTATGTTTTACTATCTGATATATATAAATGTGCAGCTTCTGATTCATGTGAATTATAAGGAAAGGGAGAACTCATTAACGCTGTTATACTTAGTAATACTGAAATAGAAAGTCAAATCATGAATGAAATGTTTAACAAATACTGTATTTTAGATATATTCCAAGTTGAAGTTACTATCATTTTGGTTTAACATTTATCAAGAGGACTATTCAATATTATAATGTAAACAAGTTATCAAATGTATTCATACAATTTCGAAATATGACGTCCTTATTTCCCTTTGTTAACAAAGTCGTGTTTTAATAAGCACAAAATATATTTGACACATGAGAGAGAGAGAGAGACCTTTAAGTTGTCATAACTTAAAACTTGCAAAGCAAATAAGACAGTGAACAAAACATTACATAGTAACAAAATCATAGAGCACCCTGACGCCTAGCAGAACAGGGACTGCTTCACTAGATACACCCGCCGTGAAACTTTTGGTCAATACATTGATGAGTCACACCAGTAGAAGAGAGGCGAAGGAAACCATAGGATCATAAGAAAAATACCTTGTTTATGAATGGACATGTCTAACTCGTTTAACTCTTACTCATGGACATAAGTACTTTCTTAAACCCGAAACCTGACCAAATAGGGAGTTTAAAATGAAAAATGTGTTTTTAGAACTAATACCAGTAGAAACATTAGCATTTTCAAATAAGAGTACAAAATACAGAACTTAATACAAGAGTAAAACGAAACACATTTAAACACACCTAAAATGATCCGATAGGGTAAGCAGTGAGTCCTATTCCACTAACGGCACTAGATGTCGTTTCGCAAATGACACTCGACTTTTGATTTTGTTCTTTCTTTGGTTATTAGATACACATATATATAATGTGACATTTCGCAAAATGATTTCTGTTTTGATATTTGTAATCATGTAAAATGTTGAGCGTAAAAATTTATCTAGTATGTTGTTTCAAATAAGCTTATTCATCAAAGGGCAAAACATCATTTATTAATATACAATGTAATGAAAAAAAAATTATTAAAAAAGTTTTGTTTCCTATGTTGAAACATAACCAACATGTTTAAACCCACCATATTCTTTATGTGACTTTTCAAAGTCAGTACCCTGTACCTTCAGTTGTTGTCGTTGGTTGCTGCCTGTCATATTTGTATTTCTTTTATAACTTTGTCACAGATTAGGCTGTTGCTTTGTTTTCGTTTAAATTCATAAACATACCTGTCACGTAGGTGTCTTTAGCTGACTATACGATATTGAATTTGCTAGTTTTTGACAGCCGTACGGCAACCTTATAGTTGTTTAATTTGCCTAATTTGGGCCCTGTTTGGTAGTAGTTGTCTCATTGGCAATCATTTCACATTATCCTTATTTTATATCTTACTTGCTGATATACTTAAAGCTGGTGACCAATCTGCATGCAGTATATTCAAATATACTTCTCCTGAGTTCCGATCAATATTTGGATGATAAATTTGTGTGGTAAATTTAACCTGAAATCACAAAAAGAAGATATCAGACAATTTAAAGAACTATTACTAAAAACTAAAAGTAGCATATCTTCTATAATTTTCACAATACATGCTTATTGTTCCCATAATGAAAGGCAGTTTGGTTTAAAAATTTGTCAATTGATATTTTCTAATACATTTAAGCAAACCACTTTAATGTTGGAAAATGCAAGTTGAATATCATATTAAAAAGACATCTACATTCATAAAACAAATAAAAGTAGAATAAGCAAACGTACATTTGGTGGTTTCATAGGATAACCACGAGGAATCAATAAAAGTAAGAAGAATACTCCTCCATAGTATGGACTTTCATCCTGTAACAATAAATTAAAATTGGGTCGATGCCACTGATGGTGGAGTGTTTATTCGTCTAGGGTATCAGCAGCCAAGTAATCAGCACTTTTATGTTGACATGAGTTATCATTGATATGGTCATAATTATGAACTAAATGTAAACAAAACTTTGAATTTTTGAAATACTTCACAAATGCTTTTTTTTTTACCTCAGGAATAGATTACCTTAGCTGTATTTGACCAAAAACAAAAAGAGAAAAGAGAATTGGTGGTCCTCAATGCTCTTCAATTTGACCTTTTTTCCATTCAAACGCCACTTATGAGTCTTTTGTAGACGAAACGCGCGTCATTAATTGAGTAATACGATAAAACTTTGTGAAAATAGAAAAAAATGATTGATACTTCTTATATTTCCTTCCGTAATCTATTTCGAAAAAAATAAGGGGTACAGAACATCTGAAGAAACTGACTCTTTAAACATCGGTTGAACAATTTAATCAGTTACTATTATCAAGGAGAAATCAAACTCCTCAATGATAAAAATTAGTCTTTGTCAAATTGTTATACATCCATCCAAATAATTCCTGTAAATTGTGTGGTTTACATTTTTTTTGTTTGTCACCAAGTCAATGTAAATATTTCATCTAAGTTTATGAAACTTAAACGAGCCAAATCTATTTTCGTCAAAGTGTTGGGTACCCCCCATTAAAAGGGTTGTCCATTTACGATTCCTTTACCGAATAAATCATTTCAAATTTATGTATGATAAAGTCTATACTCACTGGTCCCGTTATCGTTCCTTGCCATGTGCATACTGAAAATACAACAAAAAAAATCTTATATTTTTGTCGTTGGGTTTATGTCTCATTGACGTGTACACAAAAATCTCATTTTATTCATGTTACTTACTTTTACCCAGTCTCCTATATTTTTACATTTATTTACAAGTTTCATTGAAAAAGTAAAATCACAAAAATACTGAACTCCGAGGAAAATTTGAAATGGAGATTCCTAGTCAAATGGCAACATCAAATGATAAAACACATCAAACACAGTTCCCTTATATGCAAACTGTATGTAATCTTTATTCAATACAGATTCTATCCAGAAGGTAGACAATTCATACGTTATAATTGAAGAATTTATGAAAGAAATAAATCCAATCGTTTAGTGCGAAACAGTTCTGATATCGGAACACACAAAAAGTTTTAAAAAAAGTTTATAAATGACGTTTTTTTAAACTCTCATTACAGTCATTGGCTCAACCTTGCCTATATATGCAACCTCTGAATGATATTGATAAGATTGTCGTTGGTCATCTCAAAAAGGTTTATTTAATCTGTTTATCGCTTTTTCTCCTATGAAAACTTTGATCATTTCATTATGTACACCCTTAGTTTTTAGCGATAATTTTTCATATCACTCCACTGCGCTGTGAAAAGAAAGTCAGTAAGATCAAAGGAACATTATGTAAAAATACTGTCAATTCATCTATTTTCGTGGGTATAAATTTTCGTTGATTGAGGAAAATTTGTATTTTTGTGATTATTTGATTTCGTGGTTTTGTAAATTTCTGCATACAAAGCTTATAGAAAATGTGTAATTCATTGAACATTTGAATTCGTGGTTCAACTGTACCAATGCAACCAACCAAAAGTAGCGATAATAGTCTATAATTATTAAAAATCTAGTTTTTAGCTTACTATCCTCGCCAACTATTCCTGCCGAGCAACCTGGAGGAGGAAATCTTGAAATGTCAAAAAGTTCCTGAAAGAATATTTTCACATCTTATTAATGCAAAATAGGTATATCAATAAATGAAAACAGTTTGAAACACTGTATAAATAAAAGAGCAACTTATTTATCATTATATAATATTCGTTAGAAACCCCAAAAATATAAAGAATCGTCATTTGAGGGCAAGGAAACGTCTAATAGTAAACGTTTAGGTCATTAAGCATGTCTGAATAATTTGTATTGTTGTTTAAAAGTTTTTGCCTGAGTGAGAATGGCTAAAATACCTGATTGTTTCGTCCATGATACTTCGTATTTTGTTGAATAAACTGAATTGAATTAGCAGATTAAGTACTCAAACGAGAAATCAGAAATTTTATCAAGGTTGACAAAAAATGCACCGAGACTGCGAAAAGAAAAGACTAAATTTGAATTCCTTTATTTTTTCACGGTAAGTTTCAGAGTTTACTCGAAGAATTAGAACAATTAAATACAAGTGATGTGAACTGACTGTTTCTATATTGGCCTTGTTAAAGATTCTCGATCAGCTGTATTGGCACTGGACTCACCAAATATCTGACCAAATACAGCTAACCTTGAATATAAAAAGGAGCAATACAGAAACAGCTAGTTAATAGCACTATATTAAAAATTTCGATATTATGGACAAAACTAAAAAATCCGTCCAAAATTCACCTATAAGTAGTCCACCGAAGGTTTAGGTCATATTCACATTTATTTCTAATTGTTTAGTTAACGACCCTTTCTGTTTTTTTTTTTAAAAGTTTTCGTCTTTCCATTGATGTTTTGAGATAATATGTAAATGGTGGAAATGGGAAGAAGAACGTAGATTTTGATGTCCTGATCAAAATTACACCCTGTCTTAATCAATTATGGATTTTTAGACATAAGAAATTACCGTAATTTTATTTATCCTTGACATTATATTAGGTAATGAAATATAATTAAAAAAAATGTCGTGTGATTGTGTTGTAGGTCAATGCAATCTACGGCTTCTAATGAAACTTACATGTAATTTGATTGGTGTCTATTACATGTAGGTTACACTATGTATGTTTCATTGTATACATATGCATATCAGGTTTCGTTAACTATGTTTAATTAATTACCTTTTTCAATCGACTCTCCGCCATTTGTAAATATTTTCGGTAACTAAGTCATAAGAATGACGCAACAAATATGAAGAAAAATAATTTAAAGATCAGAATCGGTATTATATTTAGAATACATAATAGTTATATAATATATATATATATATATATTTATTAAGAAACTATCTCTTCCCAACGGGGGCACTTAATTGTAGGCAGGGTACCCACAAATGCATCTAAGAGCATATACAATGAATAATGTACAATTAGATAAAATACACATAGGACAATATCAAAGTTAATAATTAATTCTCTTTTAAAACAATTCAACATTCATGTAAAACATAACAACATTATATATTAATATAAAATCTCAACATTTAGAGATCACATCAATTAAGTTGCACACGTAAATCACAGTTAGCTTAATTTTCTAAAATTGAAGATCTCTAAGTGTACATTTCACTCATGACAACATCTTTTTACTAAAAGTGTCAACATGTTTACAAACATTTGGATCAACCTTATAAAAATATTCACCTAGCAGTATGTTTATCTTTTCGTAGGACGGTAACTCTGTGAAGCAAAAGTCGGGGAAGTTAGTACTTAGGTACTCATTTATATCGGCAAAATACTTATTTCGTATAGGAGAGTATTCAGAACATTCGAGAACGAAATGTTCCACGGACTCCTCAGATTTGCATGAACACATTTGACAAATGGTAGTCTCGGACATATTCATTCTATACAAAACTTGATTTATGGGTAAACAATTTGTTCGTGCTAACAATTTTAACCCTGTAGACTTAAAATCGAGCAAGTTTGACAAATAAGGCTGTCTACCAGACGCAAAGTTGAATTTGGAGAACGCATTAAGACTGCTTTTATTTCTTATAACTTGAAATTCTCTTTCACGAACAAACCTTCCAAAAAACTGTTTGAAAATATTCAGGTTAACATTTGAGTTGTAAAAATGATCAAGATCAACAGAATTAAACACATTTTTCATATACTGGGGATATCCCCATCCTCGATGTAGCGTTAAGCCCTTTATCTCGTCAAATAGGATTCGACATAATCTATTCTTATCTAGGTCATGAAATCTAGCAAAAAAAGACACCCTTTGTCTTTCTAGGAAATCATTTATCGGTTCCCAACCCAAATCTACGAACAGAGCCGACTTAGGGATATTCATATTAGTAGTAAAAATGAATTTCGCCGATTTATATTGCCAAGTTTCAAGAATTTGTTTGCTTGAAGCTGACGAGGGCAGCCATACAACACAACCGTGTGCGATAGATGGCCGTATTACCGAGTTCCATTGGGCATCTCCGAAGGATATGCGATTGAAAGATCCGTGCTCATTTAGCAACTTTGTCATATAATTGAGCTTGCGCTCGAAGTTATCTTGTAAGTAACAATTTATATGGTAGGCAAAAGTCAATGAACGGGTAAAATAAACAGCGAGATATTTGTATTCATTGGCTTCCTCAAGGGGCAGGTTACCTAATTGCCACTTCTTATCCTTATCTAAACGCTTGCCTATTATCATAACCTTGGATTTGTTTTGGTTAAATTTTAGATTCCACTTTGAAGAAAAATTAGCTGTTATATCAAGCAGACGATGTAGTTCCGCCTCGGACTTCCCGATAAGGACTACATCATCAGCAAATAAAAGGCAATTCACTAGTTGTGAGGATAGTTCGGCACCAAAATTATTGGCTTCGAGCATACTTACGAGGTCATTCATTAGAACAGAGAAAAGAGCCGGAGACAAGACACAACCTTGTTTCAAGCCAAATTCTTGTTAAAAAAAGTCTGTTTCACAATCACCAAACAAAACTTTGTTTGATATATTACTGTTAAGTGATTTCAGCAGTTTCCAACACTTACCTTGAATGCCAGTTTTCCACAATAAATAGAAAAGGCCATCACGCCAGACTCTATCGAAAGCTTTTGATAGGTCTAGAAAAGCTAAAAACTTTTTATATTTTTAGCTTTTCGAATAGAACAAATACCTTGTAGAGTAAAAATATGATCCTCTGTTCTTCTATTTTTTCTAAATGCCCCCTGAACCTCGCCTAAAATATTATTTTCTTCTAAGTGGGTCGTTACAGATTCCTCCAAAATTTTCGAATATACCTTGTACACATAAGACGTTAAAGTAATCCCCCTATAATTATCAATATCATAGACAGACCCAGCTTTGAGTAGGAGTTTGATGATGAAATTTTGCCAATCATCAGGTACAGCTTCAAGGTTAGTAATAATGGCTTAGAGATCAACAAGTGAATCCACAACTGCATCGCCACCAAACTTTAAAAATTCATTGGGAATCTCATCGATACCACTAGCTTTGTACGACTGAAGATTCTTATTATGTTATCTATCTGCTCTCTGTCAATTTTTACTGAGATATGCGAGTCGGGAAAAACCTCATTTTTTTTCTACACTCGAAAGAAAATCCTTAACTTCATTTTGCATATTAAGTTTTAAAGAAGAATCTCTGCCGAAAGAGTTAAAATGATTACTCAAAACAGCATTTATGTCTTTTTCGTCCGTAAAAAGTTCGGACTTATTCTTTGGGTTCATAATTTGATTGGGGACAGTACTCTTATTTTTGCCCTTTAAAAGGTCCCAAAAACCTTTAACTTTATTGGAGGAGTTAACACATTTGTCGTGAAATTGTTTCAATTTCAGAGCGTTTTCCTCCTTTTTAATAGCTTCTTGAACTTTGACTTTCCTGAGTTTATAAGTATTAGTCAACAAATTGCCCGTCTTGCTATTACAGTCACAGGTTTTGTCGTAAATTCTTAACATTATAACAGTTTGTCAATTGTTGTCAATCAAATTGAAAGTAATATTGAAAAAAATGTATTTGAAGAAAACCGCGAACCGTGCAAAGATTGATGGTTGGTCCATGAACTATTTCTTACGTTATTCGAACAGCTCTTATAGAACGTTTCACTACCCAAATTGCTCATATCTAGCAAAAACAGTAACGAAAATCTTGCATGTTTTCTTAGGGACTAAACTATTTGTGATTTTTCCTTATTTTACATTATTCATATTTTTCAAATCGGTAAATTGTTTAGATATACAGAGAACATTCACATTAAAAATAGACAGAACAAATGTTTACTCTGAAAAGTCAAATCTACGAAAACGTCGCTATACGACGTCCACAAAAAGTAATCTTTTTATAAAGAGCAAATAGAATATGTTACGAGCATCCATTTCTATAAAAAATGATAGCAAGAATGGACTAATGTCAATTTTTTCTAAATATTTGAAGAAATAAAACAAACCATCTGTTTTTCGATCTATAAGGATGTGAATTTAAGCCTGGATATGTACTTGGTACTTCTCATTACAGAATCAAAGATTGTTTGGAGGTCTGTTCACACCCATTATGTTTTTTCTTTGATATAATATGGATTCAAAATTAAATTGGTGGAGCTATATAGTAAAGAAGGATACATATAAAAAACAAACTCAGAATGGAAACTTTTGTCTGGATCAAAAATACACGTAGGTAAAAAAGTGTCAAAATAGGTGCAATTTGGTTACCATCTATCTAATGGCAAAAGGAAAGAATTTTCAGTTTTCTCGAAATCGCGTACCTCAAATTGAAATAGATATTATAGCTTAGATTATCCAAATTAAACTAGCATTTGAATACAAGATTCTTCAAGCATTTAATTAAAAATATTATTGCATTTATTTACAAATTCATTTTGTAAGCAATTTTGATACATTTCCCAACCATAGTAAATTCTGAAATGTCTTTTACTTCACACAAATATTCATACTAAGTACTTAAATTTAAGGAGGTATCCAGTTGTGTTTTGCTGTTCCTAAGTCTGATAATTACACCCTTTCAGTAATAACTTATTCTTGATTTTAATGATACGCTTCAATGGTATAGGTATTGTCTATTTTTGCATCGACCAAATTAAACAAGTTTGGAAAAACTTATAGTAAGGCATGTTAGACACACACAAAAACTACACGAGGTTGTGGATGGAGGTTTACGGAATAGAGAATAATGGGCAAAAAAATACATATGAATAGAGAAATGGATCAAACAAAGCAAGAATAAAGACAAATGAGATGCATTTGCACAGGTTGCTTTTTTAAGGAAATTAAAGATGGATGCACCATGTTATATGATTTACCCTGGTAAAAGCGAGGCGAAACGTGCACCAGCAGTGACATCAACCAAAAGATCTTAAACTTTTATCAAAGATACCAAGCTAATAATTTGTATGTCTGACCAGCGGCTCTTGAAACAAAATTGTTAGAATGCTATTGCTGTTGAAACACTCGAGGACAATCAACTAAATTACATAAAAATACTTTTTGAAAACTAAACCTCTGTTGGTCTAGTTTAGAATTTACAACTCCCTATCAAGAAATTTTAATTATACATGCCGACAATGAACAACATGTTGATCAACAGAAAAAAGATATCGATTGCCGTGTTGTCTATCAACTTCATTTACAGAGATCACTAACATGTCAACACCGAAGTTGTGAGTTAGAACACGTACCCGGCAGTTGCATTTGATGTCGATCTTAATTGCAGATGAATGCCATTTTTCTCTGACGAAAGTTTTTTTTTTGCATTCCGGCTTCCTCTGCATCCGGAATATATTACGTTAATGTGTTTGGCAAAACAGTTCTGAGTTGTGGGTCCTCAATGCTTTTCAAATGCGTAATTTTTTTGGTACGTCGTGTTTTGTGAAAATCAAACGCAATATGCATGAAATACTTTTATTTCAAACATACAAAACAAATAAATAAGTTCGTAAATCATTCCTTCGCAAACATTTATTCACTTACAAATGGAGAAAATAAACAATACAAAACGTTCTTTTATAAACGACAGTAAAATAATAAAGTTTCGTTATACAAAATTCAAGGAACTAGTCTATAAAACATTTTAGTTGACCACATTAGGTGGCATATTTTCGTGTCCATTCCATTGCTGTTTTATTGTATTTTTTCACATCTAATTTATAAAGTTTTGCAGCTTCCGGAACAAGTGGGTCGTCAGGATTTGGACTTGTTAATAAAGATGTTATACATAGTAATACTGAAATAGGAAAAAAAACAACATATTTATTAAAAAGCAATAAATATTGCATGTGTATATTTAAAATATGCAAGTTACAGCAATACAGGTGCGTGTATTGGTAAAATATTCCCCGTTACCATTTGGCAATTATTAAGTCACTGCGTTTTTCAGTTCCTCCTGGCAAAGTTGACATAAGATGTATTTTTCTATTCAGTTTATGTCTTTTTTGGTCGTTCATATAAATGCTAAATTTCTACGTTTAGATTCCACCCTTGCTTTCCAATGTTTAGGTTTGAGCATTCTTGAGAAAAATATTCACTGTCCCAGGTTAGGGGAGGGTTGGTGTCTTCAAACATATTTAATCCCTTTATGTGCTTATCCAAAGTTAGGAGCCTGTATTTAAGTGGTTGTTGGTGGTTCCTGACTGTCATATTTATTTTTCGTAAATTGTTTTATTACAAATTATACCGTTAGTTTTCTTAATTGAATTATTTCATATTTGTATTGTCGGGACCTTTCAAGGACAATCATACGGTATTTATTTTCTCATTGTTGAAGGTCGTACTATTGCTCATACTTATGTACATCCACTTTCATTTGAACTATTAGTATGACTTGCTTGTCCCTGTGGCATTTTTCGACTTTACGTTTTACATTTTTAATATATATTTCTAAGATTTCTAAAAGAACTATAAAAAATGATTCAAATAATGAACACAATCTTACATTTTGATATAGTTAAAGCTGGCGACCACTGTGACCGCAGTAAATCTAAACAGATTTCTCCTGAATTACCATTAATATTTGGATGGTATATTTTTGTGGTAAATTTTACCTGAAAATCATAAAGATACATTTACTTATCGAAATATAACAAGAAATGCAAACCTCTTTATCATTAACTTATAAATTTACACAATGCGTTCTTTCTCATAAATTTCGTCGCTCATTAAAAGCAGCTCTGAATGACTGTGTTTCTACGTGTTGTTGCCGGATTATATATCTATTAATTTATGCTAGTTTTATACTTTTTTAGCTCACCTGGCCCAAAGGGCCAAGTGAGCTTTTCCCATCACTTGGCGTCCGTCGTCCGTCGTCCGTCGTCTGTCGTCCGTCGTCGTCCGGCGTCGTTAACTTTTACAAAAATCTTCTCCTCTGAAACTACTGGGCCAAATTACACCAAACTTGGCCAAAATCATCATTGGGGTATCTAGTTTAAAAAATGTGTCCGGTGACCCGGCCAACCATCCAAGATGGCCGCCATGGCTAAAAATAGAACATAGGGGTAAAATGCAGTTTTTGGCTTATAACTCAAAAACCAAAGCATTTAGAGCAAATCTGACAAGGGGTAAACTTGTGTAACAGGTCAAGATCTATCTGCCCTGAAATTTTCAGATAAATCAGATAACCTGTTGTTGGGTTGCTGCCCCTGAATTAGTAATTTTAAGGAAATTTTGCTGTTTTTGGTTATTATCTTGAATATTATTATAGATAGAGATAAACTGTAAACAGCAATAATGTTCAGCAAAGTAATATTTACAAATAAGTCAACATGACCGAAATGGTCAGTTGACCCCTTTAGGAGTTATTGCCCTTTATAGTCAATTTTTAACCATTTTTCGTAAATCTTAGTAATCTTTTACAAAAATCTTCTCCTCTGAAACTACTTGGCCAAATCAATCCAAACTTGGCCACAACCATCTTTAGGGTATGTAGTTTGAAAAATGTGTCCAGTGACTAAAAATAGAACCTTGGGTAAAATGCAGTTTTTGGCTTATAACTCAAAAACCAAAGCATTTAGAGTAAATCTGACATGAGGTAAATTTGTTTATCAGGTCAAGATTTACCTGCCCTGAAATTTTCAGATGAATTGGACAACCCAGTTTTGGGTTGCTGCCCCAGAATAAGTAATTTTAATGAAATTTTGCTGTTTTTGGTTATTATCTTGAATATTATTATAGATAGAGATAAACTGTAAACAGCAATAATGTTCAGCAAAAAAAGATTTACAAATAAGTCAACATGACCGAAATGGTCCCTTTATAGTCAATTTTTAACCATTTTTCGTAAATCTTAGTAATCTTTTACAAAAATCTTCTCCTCTGAAACTACTTGGCCAAATCAATCCAAACTTGGCCACAACCATCTTTAGGGTATGTAGTTTGAAAAATGTGTCCAGTGGCTAAAAATAGAACCTTGGGTAAAATGCAGTTTTTGGCTTATAACTCAAAAACCAAAGCATTTAGAGTAAATCTGACATGAGGTAAATTTGTTTATCAGGTCAAGATTTACCTGCCCTGAAATTTTCAGATGAATTGGACAACCCAGTTTTGGGTTGCTGCCCCAGAATAAGTAATTTTAATGAAATTTTGCTGTTTTTGGTTATTATCTTGAATATTATTATAGATAGAGATAAACTGTAAACAGCAATAATGTTCAGCAAAAAAAGATTTACAAATAAGTCAACATGACCGAAATGGTCAGTTGACCCCTTTAGGAGTTATTGCCCTTAATAGTCAATTTTTAACTATTTTTCGTAAATCTTAGTAATCTTTTACATCTTCTCCTCTGAAACTACTTGGCCAAATTACACCAAACTTGGCCAAAATCATCATTGGGGTATCTAGTTTAAAAAATGTGTCCAGTGACCCGGCCAACCATCCAAGATGGCCGCCATGGCTAAAAATAGAACATAGGGGTAAAATGCAGTTTTGGGCTTATAACTCAAAAACCAAAGCATTTAGAGCAAATCTGACAGGGGTAAAATGGTGTAACAGGTCAAGATCTATCTGCCTTGAAATTTTCAGATAAATCGGATAACCTGTTGTTGGGTTGCTGCCCCTGAATTAGTAATTTTAAGGAAATTTTGCTGTTTTTGGTTATTATCTTGAATATTGTTATAGATAGAGATAACTTGTAAACAGCAATAATGTTCAGCTAAATAAGATCTAGAAATAAGTCAACATGACCAAAATCGTCAGTTGACCCCTTAAGGAGTTGTTGCCCATTTTCTTCAATTTTTAACAATTTTCACTAATTTGGTAAATTTTTGTAAATTTTTACAAAATATTTTTCACTGTATCTAAAGGTCCAAGTTTATTATAGATAGAGAAAATTCTAAGTACCAAGAATGTTCAGTAAAGTAAGATCTACAAACACATCACTATCAGCAAAACACAATTTTGTCATGAATCCATCTGTGTCCTTTGTTTAATATGCACATAGACCAAGGTGAGCGACACAGGCTCTTTAGAGCCTCTAGTTTTCTAATGTTATATATCAACGTTGCGTTTGATTGTTCATTTGTTTTTCTAAAACAATTATAAAAAAATTCACTAGGTTCTCATCTACCTTTTGAAATACTGCGTCTAAGAAGGGGGTGATGGAGGTTTTTTTTTCAAAATGTCCTTTTCGATGTTCGGAATGGAAAGTGTCCAATCTTATTGCAGGAAATCGCTATGAATCTACCACGCCCTGATTGCGATCACTTATGGAGGTTTGTTATTCGTTTACAAACTCCGAAACAGTACTAGTGGTGACATATGGCTAGGGAAGTATGAACCGAACTATAATGCTGTATGGAGTTTGATTCTTTTATTGAATAATACGTCATCTAATGGCCAATGCGTATGACGATTGAGCCAATAAGTGTTTGCTAAACATTGAGTGGCTATTTTGTATATTAGTATTGCAATATTTCACTATCATTAGGTTTTACACTTATCTTATCATTCATGCTCATATTTAGGATAACATAAATTCTGGTTTGATTTTAGATATACAAATTTGAATTAAAAGAGACCGTTTAAATGAGTACAAGAGTAGTGTGTTCATGTCAATGATATAACATATCAACAAGCTATAAGGTGTATTTAAATATTTACAATGAGCGTATTCTAAACCACAAAACACGATTCGTCTTAATAACTGTTATCTGAAAATCAAGTACATTTTTATCATTGGAACTTAGTCACGTGGTGCAATTCTTATCTAAATATTCTGAAAAGTGACCCGGATATGTTGAATCTACAGAATAATTTTGTTACAATAAATACGTACCTTTGGGGGTTTGAAAGGATAATCACTGGGAAACATTATTCGTACGAAAAATACCCCTCCAGCGTATGGACTTTTGTCCTGAAACATAAAAAGATCATTATTGTTTTCGTGGTTTATGATATTTTAGACATTTTGTAACAAATGAATGTCGCAATGCCGAGAAAAAGCGATTGTAGTTTCTGTGAACATCTTTAATTGAACATTTCAACAACACAAAAACGCGAAAAACAACTACAGTCTGCTTTGGGTCGATAATATACATAGGGTTATTCAATAGGTCTATCTCTTAATCGTCCAAAGTTTAAAAAATACCGTTTTATGTGTAAGTAATTCCGTGGTTAATGTTGGTTTATGTCTGTCATATTTGTTTCTCATAAATTGAATGCAATTAGCTAAATGGTTAGTTTCCTTTTTATAATGTCGGGGTCTATTACAGTCAACTATACGGTATGAGTTTTTCTCATTTAAATTCTCCCTCGCCCTGCTCGTCCGAATTTAAAGTATTTAATATCTAAATTCAATAGGCTATAAACAAAACAAACACAGATATAGGATTAGTTGCTCGCAGTAACATCGAAACAAAGGAAATGAAACAGTTCAGAATAAGATGCCGATATAAAAAGATATTACCAACTGATGATCTAAAATTTTTCTTCATATAACCATCTTCAAACTGACATCACGAGCTTTATAGTACGATAAAGGTGTATTATCTTCTCTTAGCTAGTAAACACGTTCAATGATAAAAAGACGAAAAGCACACATTCCCGTATTTTTTCTTCAAATGAAAGATACTTATAGAAATACGCACGTTGAATTATAAAAGTAAAAGCAGACACAAGACACACACACAGTCTCGAGAAACTTTTGCCTTTGAAATGCATCAGTAATGCAACAATGCGAAGGTAGTCAAATACTGTTCAAATATCGTAATTGTTAGATAGAGGCAAATAAAAAAAAAAAAAAAAAAATAATGATGAAATGAAGCAGGCCTTTTTAACATTTCAGTTCATATTACGTTAGTAAATAAATATATTCATATATATTTTCTGATCTATCTTATGTACACGCTGTTAATATCGTTTTATTAAGACAATTTCATTATGTTCTGATTTTGTATATATAATGTAAATATACTTACTGGTCCTGTTATCATTCCCTCCCAAGTGAACACTGGAAAATACAAAATTCATGTTTATAATTTTGTTTTAATATAAAAAAGAAGATGTGGCATGATTGCCAATGAAATAACATTCTATCAATACATATTATAGAAACACAAACCTACTATTAAAAAGGACATTGACTAACTTATAAGACTATAGAAAAGTTTTTTTTTGTTTTTTTTTGTTTTTTTTTGTTTTTTTGTTGTTTTTTTTTTGCTTGTCACTTTTAAGATATTTGCACCACTCGGACCCAAAAGTCTACCTAAGCCTCTGTAGAACTATATATCGGATGTATCATGAACAGTGAATTCTAGTACATGACCATGTTCACTTGAATGAAATGAATTAGAATTTTGTAGGGTTTAGTTCTTTTAATTTCAAAATTAACTCAAACCATGCAGCTGCGTTAGGTCTATTTGAAAGTTCTTGCAATACTGTGTTTCACATTTTTAGTCCGGACGCATGCGTTAAAGCCGATAATTGAACATTGAACATACTGTTTCCAATGATTTTTAACTGGTTAATTTCAATGTCATAGTACATTGCATTATAAATAAACGCAGAAAATTCACATTCAAACAGATTCTATAGAAAAGGGTGAATTTATTCATTTATCCATTGTTACAGAAATTAAACACAAAATAGAAATATGCTTGTACCTAAAAATCAAAAACAATTCTACATATTTGACACGGAACCGATGTAATATTATATTGCATTTATTTATTATCTTGTCTTCCAAGTATAACATACATTTGATTCACTTTTTTTCTCAACATATATGTCATGCTTGCTTTGAGTTTGTAAAGTCTGATATATGGGTTATAGTATTGCATCATTTCATCTGTAAGAACTCAAATTATTGAACCACTTTGATAATTTATTTTTGTTTAACATTTCGTCATTATCTTATTTTTAGTCGTAATGACATTAATTTGAAGTCCATTGTGATACCACAACAAGACACGTCAAGTCATAATCTGTAAATATCTAAAATGAGTTTGAAACTTACTGTCATCGTTAATTGGACCTGCAGAAATACCTGGCGGTGGACATTTAGAAATGTCTATAAGTTCCTAAAAAGTGAAATTTTACATTAGTTCAAGTATAAGGGAGCAATCATTTAATTTTAAAAAAAGGAAGGGGGGGGGGGGGGGGGGGTATTGTTTTCTTTTCAAGACAAAATTTTGTTAATTCGTTTTTCGACACCTATCAATCAAGATCACCTATCAATCAAGATATTTTTTTACAAATTTAACACTATAAGGTATAGGGGGAATCTGCATTCAGAATATTTTTCTTTGTCATCTGCATGAACAGAATACATTTTTACATTAAATTGGGGATCAGAATATTTGTTTAGGAAAAAAAAAACATAACCCCCTCCCCCTTGAAGTTAAATGGCTGTTCCCTAACAAATACACTTATCATTGATACCGGGATTAAAATGTTATACGCCAGACGGACGTTTCCTCTACAAAAGACTCATTAGGGAAGCTCGAATCAAACATGTTAAAAAGCCAAATAAATTACGAAGCCACGTCCGGTCAGAATGAGAACGTAAAATCCGATGCCTCGTGTAGAGGGAGTGTCACGCTGTCTGCCGGTTAAGAACCAATGCAACGACTTTTTGTGGGTTCCGTAGATGACCTGTTGCAAGACCAATTTTCTGTCTCTATCTAATATATACCATCATTTTCCATTGGTAGTCATTTTCCCCCGACCTCTATTACTAGACCTGCCTATTTTATTTAATGTTAATTTGCTCTCGTCCTGAACATGCATGAAATATTTGCCAAGGAATGTTAACAAGCAACAAATAAACAATCATTAATGAGCCAGTAACAAAAAATTGTGTACTTTGTTTTGCATGTGTTCGTCATTTACATACAACATGCTCAACTGTTAGTTTTTAATTGAACAAATTACTTCCGGTAGCAGGTTTTTGAGGACCTTGAGCTAAATGAAAAAGGAAGGTCTCACGTTTCGGGGAAATCGTCATACATTTTCTGTAAATCACAATCATTTCCTTTTACTGCAGGTTGAGCATTTTATATGTTACCTTTATGACATTAAATTTGACTGCATACTTTTGTATTATAATAT